>WEIS01043812.1:0-10448 GCA_013389965.1 Todus mexicanus
AGACCATCTCTGTGCTAATTTTATGTAGATCGTGTTTTTTACATCCTGACTACATACCCACTTCTCTGAATAAACAGAAATGTAATGGGTTTGTAAAAGACATACCTTTTCCCTCCGTCCTCATTCCCTTGCATTTTTCATTCAGATATTTTACAAACTGACATTTGACTTTGAGGAGCAAAACCTCAAAGATAAGGACAAAAGCACAAGGTGAAATGCCCATGCACATCCTGCATTTAACAGCCTTGTTGCTCTGCAACTAGTATGCAGCTCAAATCAAAGCTTTAAGTCAAGCAGGGGTTCAAGAAGAAAGGAAATCTTCCCCTCTCTACAGCTCTTGAGCATCACTTTCCTTCTACCCTGAGCACAAACACCTGAAAGAGCTACTTATAGAATAGCCCTGTGGATGAAGCACTCACCAAGGAAGTTAGACACTAAAGTTCAAAACCACACCTTACTCCTAGGAAACTGTTCTGCCTACCAGGCTGTTGAAGCGTCTTAAGGGCGGCCACACCTCTTCCTGAAAGTGTACTACTGTGTAGCCAAACACACAGGAGGTGGCAAGACAATGAAGTATGTTGTAGGCTAGAGTCCAGGTCTCACACCTTAGAAGGACAGGAGAGGGTGAAGCACAAGCGTAAATTAAAACAATTGACCAAAACTACGATTCGACTCCAGCAAATAAAAGACCTAAATCCTGATGCAGAGTTTATGACAGAGCACATATCAAGTCTGCTTAAATTCAGTATACATGTAACTACGCCTAGACGCAAAAAAGTAAAAACTTCAAAAATAATGTACTTTTTCTTTAAAAAGTAAAAAAAAATTTAAAAAATGTATCTGAGCTATCTCTGGGATTGAAAGTATATTATGAGCGCATAATTCAAACCGAAAGACAGAAGGATAACACTGGGCTGCAAATTATTGAATATGTTGTGAAGGATGCTTTTAGAAAACTGGGATATAGCAGGAAATGTATTAGCTCATGTATAATCCCCATTAGCAGCCATCATCCCTGTGCTACAGGGCTGCGCTGCAGCTTTTGTAACATCTGTGTTAGTCAAGTAGGTGAAAGGTCACCAATAACAATGATTCTAGCATAATATTCACATTTAATATTGCAAAATTAACATTCTTAAAGGCTAAGCAAGATAAGCTGATTACAGTAAATGGCTTTTCCTCCTGCACATTTGTAGAGAGAATGAAGAGAAGTCACACCAGAAGAGGGAAGAGGTGATTTACAGAAAAGACAGCTGACTGGATGGAAAGAAGAGCAGAAATACGTGTGAACTGTTTTCCACAACGGCACAGTCTTCTTTCAATTTAAAGCTACCTTTTTTGTCAAGCTGGGAAGAATGGGTCCGCAAGGTATCAATACATCAGCATTTCGCTCTCTTCATGACCTTTCAGAGGCGAGCCCATCTACCCAACTAAGCAATTTCCCCTCTCCCCTCACATTCCCCAAGAGGCAGCTGTTGGGATAATCACCCCCTTCAAGATCCCAGGAACACTGAAAACACAAATAATGCACTAGGCCAGCAGTTCAGCACTCTCCTTCAATTACCAATACACGTAAGTCAGGAGAAGCAAGCAATAAAATATCCACTTTAAAGTAGACTTTAAGAGGCAGAAAAAACAAACCCACACATGAACCCCTCCTCCTCCCCCATCACATAAAAGTACAAATTTGTTCCCCCCACACCTTCCTCAAAACATCATCTAGCAAGGAAAACTTTTTAAAAGGAACAAAACACATATTCCTCCTTAGACTCTCCAGTGTCAGACGGGAAATTTATCATTCTGTGTGTCTCAGTAATATTTTCCGTTTCAGCCTATATGCTTTCAAATTCCCTTCCAAACATAAAAGCAAAGCATCGATGAAAATAAAATTGATGTCCCAACGAGCAAGAGCTCTTGCAGTGATTACAACCAAACAGCAATTGGCATGAACAGAGCCAACATTTAATACCGTTTTAAGGTATAATTAAAAAGGAGAGCTGCTCAGAAAGGGCTCTTTACTATAAAATATGGCAGGTACAAACTACAAATACTCCACCAGCTTCTTCCCATGCAGTGAAAGGCTAAAAACCTTCAGATTAAAATGTATGGTGGGTCTGCAGAAGCCCTTTACAATAACACTTAGGGGCCTTTCAGCACATAATAGGCTTTGGCACTCTGCTCTCTCTGTCATCAAGGGTGGCACTGGGAAGATTTAGAACCGGAGTTTGCCTCCACCCTATCTCACAGAGCGAGGGCTATAAAAGGTTGGGATACTTCCACTCTACGTCTGGTCACAGTCTGATTTAGGGGGATTTGATAGGAGGACAAATAAAAACAGATTTGTTGTTAGATGTCTTGTCTCCTGTTGCAGAGCTTGAGTAATACTGCAGTTTTAAAGGAGCTGTGGAACGGAGGGGAAAACCAGAGTAGTTTAGCAGTAGAGCACAGTAACTGGAAAGATATGAGCTATTTCACTGAATGAAATAGGAACTTCACTGCCAGGAATTTACCGGCGCAAGGCAGGGAGGTATTCAGTCATCTGGGGTTTGGTATGGTTCTTTATTTACACAAGAGTCAGCTGCAGCTGGAACTGGATCCAATTTTCTCTGCAAACACTAGAATCTAAGTATAATCTCGGTGCCTGTGAGTACCTGACTCCACAACTAGTGAAAACAGGCATCACAGACAAGTGTCAGGAGTGAAGGTGCGTGTTGGATAGGAAAGTCCATAAGATGTGTCCACACATCTGATGGCTGGGTCCTAATGCTGAACTGACAACCCTCTCAGGCACATAGAGTTCTCTTTCTTCTTTCAGGACAAACCCATTAATTTCAAGGTATGGAAGCCAGGAACAGCTTTTGCAGTGTAGAAAAGCCCTTTGTACAGCTTTGGCACATGGCTCTCCCAGTCATCACAGGTAGCACCTAAATTTAACTTTGTCTTCATCTTTCATAGGGACTGCAGAAAATCTGTAGTTAGTAGCTTTAGTCTCTCGAAAACGGTTGTTGCAACTGGATTGCAAGGAACAAAACTTTTCCAACTCAACTCTAACCTTTCAAATACAAATAACGTGGTTTTCTATGCTAGAAGCCCAAGGAAAAACTTACGACCAGCAACTGTGGTGTTTAGCAAGGCACAAAGAGAGACAGTTGCATCACAATTGCTGGAGCATACCTAGGAAGTGGAGTTTCAACAAAAGCAAACCAACTTTCTGTGGATCAAAAAATTGAAATGCCACATATTAAAATGGTAGATCGCTTTTGGCTAGGGACTTTTCTGCAAGTCCATATAGGATTTTTTAAAATAAAATTATTTTGTCTGATGTGTCATCACATGCTTTCTACCCAGTTTCATTGAAGATCTGCATGAAAAGATCCTTTTAAAATCTGTCTTTGCTCTGTTCAGGCTAAATAACTCTCCTCCCAAGGAATCTGTGGCTTTAGTGTCCTTTTTTTCTGGAAAGCTCAGAAGGAAGTCTATATACAGCTTGCAGGAGCAAAGACGGCAAACTCCCACACTTCTTTATCTCCAAATCAGATGTTTTAGAGCCTTATTAATGCAATCATCCTTGCACAACAGCGCAATCTCACCAAACTCTTGACACTTCCAAACCTCAGCACTTCACTCCTCATGAAGCACACACACTTCAGTTTATTCATTCCATTTACTAGCCAGAGTTTTGAGTCATCAGATGAAACTCAGTCAAGGGAATATTCTAAAAGTTAGTACATTTCTTGTCAGAAAAAGAGCAACACATGACTCAATATTTTACTTTTAGAGAATGTAAATTCTAGGCTATAAAAAAGATGGGCACTATCATCTAATAGCCTGGTGCACACATCCATTGAAATCATGAGAAAAATACCTACAAAAAACCAACTAATTATAGGAATAATTCCATCAATAATCTCAACTAATGAATAAACCCAGTTGTTTCAAAGTACTAGGCCTAAAAATTTATTTAGCCACAAGAGGGAGACAAATACACAGATGGACAGTATTTCACGCTGCATTCAGTTTTCACTGGGAGAAAAGTTTTATGGAAAACATGGATGTGGTCAAGAGACACAAATTTCATTTTGATCTCATAAATTAATTTTCCATGCATTAAATGTAAAAGATACCTGGATCTAGTGACATTAAAATGCAAGCCAGGATAGCTGCATTGATGCTTGCAGTAACAACATGACATTTCTTTGCATCCACCAGTTCCGACACAGTAAGAGAGTATCAAGACCAGAGCATCTTTTCTAGAAGAAAGGAAGATCCTGTTGCAGTGATGAAACAGTTTGGTCATAAAAATCAAACTTTTCTGAAACATCAGGGTTAAACAGAGTTCACAGCATTCTCAAGATACACTTTTATTACATCTATAAGCCCATCATATGTTATAAATTAATGGCAGATACAGCACATTCTAATTATACCACCCATGTCTATATCATTTAAGTAATAGCTCTAAAGGGTGGATTAAAATGATAAAAATCTAAGGAATGGCTGCAGATAATTGTGTGAGGTGCTACACCTCAAAGATTTACAACCTACTGTATAATATCACCCTCTACTGGGCATCAGCAAGGAGAATTTGCATGGTAGCATCTTAAGAGATTCCCACAATGCACCAGGACAGAACAGACTAGCACTGAGTTATTTAATTGAAGCACATCATCTGATGCACAATTTTAAAGCATTTAAATTGTAAGATTTCTTTACAGTTCAGCATACACTGGTTATCTGACTTGATGGAACAAACCAGCAAAAGAACATCTAATGTATGGTAAATAATATAATCCACCTGGTCTTCCAAGGATCTACTTCCCCCTCACTTGCTACAACTGATTTTGAAAGCTCAGAGAAACCTATACAGCCAAGATGAGGCCTAATTGCCTTTTATTTCAAATCTTCGGGTAAAAAGAGGGGGTTTTTAAGGAGAGGAATTGTTTGGAAGAAAGCCATTTCACCAACCAATGAAAGCAACAGAGAACTTAACCCTTACTTCATGTAATACATATAAGTTGGCATTTGCAATATCAGGCTACCCAGCAGCACAGTTTGAAGTTGCACATCTGGCATTCAGTCTGTAACACCACTGCTGCAATGCCAATGTAAAAAAGTCCAATAATGCCAAAAGGAGGGAATTGAAAATATTACTTTACCTGTGTTTCACAGGTGGACCAATATTTAGACCCAATATTAAGGAATGTCATTCCAGGGATTAATTCACTTCACATTAAAAGGAACACGCATTCAAGCCACGCGAGGCAGGAAGCTAAAGAAGTGCAAGCTGCAAATCCCACTCGGCTTGGACAAGCCTGATCCCAGCTGTGGACAGTGGGAGCAGAGGAGGTGGCTGCAACCTGTCCAGTGCCTCACCCACTGGAGCTGTCACTAAAGCAAGCTGAAGTCCCCTGAGGCAACACCAGCTCTTCAGCTAATTGTAGCAACTTCTTATGAGACCATTTAGCAACCTGGAGTAACTAAAAGGCAGCACAATTCACTCACAGGTCATTTCTTCCCACATCTCTATGTGGGCTTTAACCTCTGGGGAAATAACTTTTACACCAAGTGTGGTTCCACTAGCTCTCCAGCCTCAACACTTCCCTGGAGGCAGGCCTCAGTTGGAACCCTTATCTTCATCATTTGTTCATTTAAAATTTTTTTACTTTCACACAGGACCAAGAATACCAGAAGCTGTTGTATTTAACTCATTTTAATAAGAACCATCCCAATATATGATTCTATCCCGAGCAAAGCCAAACAGGCTGCAATTTTCTCCAACTCCAGCCTATGCTGGAGACAGCACATGATGATGCCCTAGAGGTTGCCAGCCTCTCCAGAACTCAAAACTGTTTCCACACTGCACTGTGGACATCAGATGCTTTAATATCCACCAAATCTTAGATGTCCAAGAAAGATAATTCAACTGCACTTCTTTTTGCTTCATTTATACAAACGGTAAGTTTAAACATTATTTTTATTTCATTGGAAGATTAATTACTGTGGTCTATATGCCATAGCAACACTTAGAAAAGCATGAAATGATGGATGTTACTAGATGGAAACACACACACTTTCTAGAGAAGTCTAGATTTCAGATGTTTTTCAAGTTCAGGCAATCAAGACTATTTGTCGACATTTTTTAAATCCATTACGAATGGGACACACGTAGGTCAAACATTTTACAAACTTGCTTTCAAATTAAAACTCTACTTACTGATTCAGGTTAAACAAGCATAAATCAAACTTAAATTACCTCAGTTTGCTTCATACAAGTTTAAAAATGTATCTATTAAAGCAAACAAACATACATTTGCATACACACATATGAATTGATCCAAAGTGTCAGAAAACACATATGTTCTCTTTAAAGCTCTTGCAGGCAGTCAGATAGGACAGAATACAAACGATTCATTTCCCAAAGAAAGATGTACAAGCACAGTTTTAAGCTGATACTTTTTTTTTTTATTCTCAGTGAATCCATTTAATGTTGGAAAAAGGTCATTCTTTAAGACTGTCATGGATCAGGGCCTAAGAAATTCTGTTTGTCTAGCAACAGACTGAAAACAAAATAACCATCACCCTTATATGACTCCTCACTGTGCAAAGAACCTCAGTGGTACTAGAGGGGTGGATCACATGCAAAAGGATGGCAGAATCAGGACAACACAATATTCCTGATGAGCAAAAAGATATCCCCGGTCTACAGATTTTCTTTCTAGGCTGCAGAGAAGTCAGTAACTTCTGTAGTGAGAACTGTGAAATAAATCCCTGCATCATCAAAGTCTTGTAAGTGAACCAAATTTGCCTGTGTTTGAATTCCCAGTGAACAGTATAACCCATCTCTGCCTAGACGAAACTAAGCCAACAGCAGCACCAATCTCAATTTTATTCAAAACCACAAGTCATGCCTTGAGGATATAAATTTGTCCCCTCCCTTTCCCATCAACACACATGTTTTGCCACTCGCCTTGGGAAGCATGTTACTAAAAAAAAAAAAAAATCATCTCCCCCTTGGATAGATTTTTATATTGAATACTAAATTATGCATTTAAAATCAAATAAAAAGAATTTACTGCCTTAAGATTACTGCACACATCAGAAAGTTCTCTATTTCTAAATTTTGGAAGAATTTTCCACATTCCCACCCAAGCCAAACAAACATCCAGTGTTGTTACAGCTGAAGCAGTGGGTGGAAAAAAAAAAAAAAAGAAAAAGAAAAAATATTTTGCACATTAGAAAGCTGTGCTTCAAGTAGTAAGGAAAAAAAGAGCCTGTCTCAGAAAAGGTACTGCTCAAAGCCTCCAAGAGGGAATGGGAACTCTAATTTTGAGGGCATATATGAAAAGTTCACAGTTTAGGTCAGTCTCAGATAATAATCCTCTGATCCTCTCCTAAACAACGTGAAACTTAAAGTCTGATTAATTGGCAGCCTAATGCAGAAGTTTATATTGCAGCATTTCACTCCTTTCTGTCACGGTTCTCCTTGTTGACAGGAAATGAGGTTAAACAATACACAGGGATGGTTCAGACCTGGCAAAGGTTATTCTAGGGTTTTGTTTTGAGGAGGGCAGAGGATGAGGGTGACTTTTTTCTGGTATTAACACAGGCTGAAACCTACACAGAACAGCAAAAGCTGAGAATGAATGATGAAAGCACCCCAGTTCTTTAATTAGAGGCTTAAATAAAAGTACCCTGATTTCCTGTGATGATTTCCTGTCCCATTCCCTTCACCTGGAGTAGCAATTGCTCAAATTTTTCAAGAACTAGGAGACTTAGATGCTTAAGTATAATTGTATGACATTAACTACAGGTAGTCATACTTGGACAAATCTAACTTGAGTTTCCACATGGAGCAACTGCAGTCTGTGGCAGTGTCTAACAGAAGGTTTGTTCTTCAACTTTCACAGAAGAAACAGACAACCTAAGGTAAATAGAACAATAAAAAGGCAGAGCGACTTAATTTAACTACAAATTAGGTGGTTTTTCTTTTTCTCCATGAACTACAGTTAAATGAGAAACCTCAGCTGGACAGGGATGGAGACCCACTGTGCAAACACTGGTGAAATTCTCCTGTAGAACTCCACCAGCTCAAGTGAGACCAGCTGCCCTGCTATTTGTGACGCCCCCAAGCTTGTCAGTGGATGGCAGCTACAGTTGAAGAGAAGTTATGAATGAGAATAGCAAAAGAAATGGAAGACAGAGCCTCAGGCACATTCTTGGCTAGAGAAGGCAAAAGACCAAGTCAAAGCAGGGCAGACAGTACACTGAAGAAAAGATAGACACAGGAAAGATAGGACGCAGAGGTACATGTATGTAGATAATCATGCCTGGCAGAATGGCTGCAAAGAAACACAGAATTTCCTAGATTGGAAAAGACCTTTAAGATGATCTAGTCCAATCATTAATCTAACACTGACAAGACCTCAAGCAAACCATATCCGTAAGCACTAAGAGGAGATGCTATAAGGAGAAGGGAGGAAAAAAAAAATAGACATAAGGGAGACAGTATAATAGAAATCCAAAGATGGTATAGGAGCAGGGAAATGAACACAATCCAGGTCAAGATCCAGATAAACAAACCTGCCAGGGAAGAGCAGGAAGTTTGGCATCAGCTACATATGTTGTCCCAAAAGAGAGACTTCCAACTGAGAAAGCTAAGAACAGAGTACAAGCAAACACCTCAGACTAATCAGTAACCGATGTTTATTTTTAACGAGCAAGGGTGTATTATAGTGATTACTGAATGTAGCATCATCCAATTTTTCCTCTATATGCAGAGATAGTGCCTCTCTTCCCTTCTGCAAACTCTGCAAGCAGGTAGATTCAGGTGGCAGGAAGATGGCGTTTGGAACAGCAGGAACCCAGTGGCAGACTACAGCATATTTGTTGGAAAGCTTTGGTCGTACCTGAAGCATCAGGAAGAGTTTATCCAAAACCTTCACAGAACTCCACTGTTTCCTCAACCTTACTCTTCACTCAGGCAAAACATGTGTTGGATACTGTCACTGAAATGGGTTTAACATTCCTACAGTCTTCCTCAGCTTTAAACTCCAGGCCTCTGGGTTGCACGTAAAGGATACCATCATAATTTAACTCAGCTCATGGACACTGAAACAGGTCAAACATTTGTCAACTCCCTTTAAATGTTTTTTAAAATATTTCCGGAACCACTAAATAAGCCCCTAGAGAATAATGAACAAATAGTCAGAATCTGCTAAAGAGAAGCGGAAGGATTGCTCTCTCCCAAAAGGAGATAGTCAGGACATCTGTTGAACACTCCAGGTTTTTTTCCTTTCCTAAGGTAATTGTTGACACAGTCCCATGGTCCCACTTATGCTTTCAACTGGAAAACTAGGATTTAGATAGCATCATAATTCATTGTTGGATCTGAGTTAGATGAGTAATTAACACAGCTCCTGGGACTCTGGTTGGACTCATTGGCACTGAACATTTGGTTGAATTGGAAGTCTCCATAGCCTATAGCCAGGAAGTGATTCCCTTACCAGGTTCAACGTAGCACGGCTATCAGATAAAAGTAAAGCAGCAGATTTGTACCATTAGAGGTGATGAGTGGCAAGACCATGAATCCACCAGACTGCACAGGTCTCTGCTAAGAAAAGAAGAGAGAAAAAAAGTAAGAGTAATCTTTGCCAGGGCCACATTTGCTACAGCTCCAGATTCGGTGTTCTGGATGTGACAAGGACAAGATGAACCGGGAGGTCTACAACAGTGGGCATGTACCACGACAAGTGGCAGTAATCTCAGAACAACGCTGATTGAGAAGAGCGTGTCTTTTCCTGTGTCCCACTTGTGCTGGAAATAACAAATTTAGCATTTCTACCTCAGAAATTTGCTGCCTTCTGTGAAGACAGCAGTTGTTGTTCTTCACCCAGGATAAAAACTGTGTGTGTTTCCCTCGTGTCAGTGAATTTAATAACGGTAACAGCTGACACATCTATGAAACAGGAGATACAAGTTTTCTGCTCTGGTACAAAAACTTTGCACCATCTTCGCTCTGCACCTGGTCATGCAGTTCTCGCCCTTCCCTATCACTCAGCCACACTGAGGGATTGCACAGAAATAATGGTGGAGTTTGGTGGTCAGATCTCCATGGAATTGATCTGAGCAAAAAAATTCCTTTCAGGCAAACCATGGTAAAGGTGGCTCAAAGTCACATACAAATGACTTCTTATGTCATCTGTGTAAAAGACTGGCTCTGCTGTCCCAAAAAGCTTTGTTAAGAAATGAGGACCTAGCTGATGCACCCTCTGAATTTCAAATAAACTCACAGACTTCACTGAATGGAACCCATAATCTTGCCCAGTTTCTCTCACTGAAGTTAACAGAAGTCCTGTGATCCACTTCAGCAGGACCAGGACTTGACACTAGCTGAGACACACAGCTCCTTAGTGGAGTTTTATCTAAAACCTGATGCTGAGCATGCAAGT
>WEIS01043824.1:0-11952 GCA_013389965.1 Todus mexicanus
ACATTGGATTTTTTTTCTTTTGAAGGAAAAAAACATATTTTGCTCATATCTTTGTGTTCATTTCTGTGTTCATATCTTTGGCAGAGTTTTCAAGCAAGCAATTCACTGAATGCTAAAATACTGGACAGGCATTAAAAAGCTCCATTTTTTTTCCTGTGCTTGTTTAAATCTTTTTTTATGTGTCTGTTTTGGTTAATCTCCAATTCCAAGTGTGGTGGCTTGAGCATGTGGTAACTTTGCTGGGTATGTGGTTTGCTTGTTTGTTCTACACATCCTGTCCTTTCATCCAGTTTTGTATGTATTCACCCAATGGTACTGAGGCCCAAGGACGAAAAAAATCCAGACAGGTAATTTATCAATAGCTGTAACTCCATCCTATAGAGCCTACTGCATTCCCAGCAGTATAGGTTAACCCTGTCTGAGTACAGCTTGTTGTTACGATGCCAAACACAACATTGCTAGAGTCTGCTTTTAGCATTAACTCATATTAACTGCTTCAGCTGTAACCCACAGTAAAATAAAGGAGACATTAAGAGTGCCTTAATTGCTAGAAAATTGTGCTACCACAAAAACAATGGAAATAGTGAATATTGCTCACTGTTTATTAGATGAGTTCAAACATCAGCTTGTTATGATAGACTACATTTCTAAATATTAGTGCTTAATAGTAGGTTCCTATCCTGGTATTTAAGCCTTAAATGTAAGCCTTCACATAGATGTTTGAGGAAGAATTCAGATGATGACATTGTAGTTTGAGAATTCAACCTGTGAACATCAGTGATAATAAGCTAGACAAAACATAATTAATAGGATAGAATACAGTTAATAGGAATGGATGAATAAGATATATTGTTGTGCTTGTTGTGTTCATGGAGGTGGAAAAAGATATTGCTGTACTGTGTTTACAAATGTTCAGAAATAAGCATTAAGACTGACATACAATTTGGCACTTGTTTCATGTACTTCTAAGTTCTTAAATACCACTTTAGCCTATGTGATATCGGATCTTTTGTGGTTTTTTAATTTTTCATATACATACATATAGGTAGTCTAATAATTGTCTATCGTTCTGAGTAACAGATGTTTTGTTCCATTATCATATCATAATGAGACCACAGAAAGAAGGTAGCCTAAGCCTTTCTCGTTGCTGTACCTCTCGTTTCCTAGCTGCCTGGTTCAGTATAATATTCATCCCATTGTTCAGGGAACTGATCTTGGGTGGAGGGGTGAAAGGAGTGGGACTGTTCATTGTTTGGGTTTTTTTTGTTTACTTGTATTTTTTTTTAAGCTGGATTAATTATTGATCAAATTCACTGCAGCCATGAGAATGTTCCTCCTGACAAAATAGGGGTCAGCACATTAGTGGGAACATGCTGGAAGAAGATGAGAACATAGTCCTTCAGCAGTGGTGAGGTATAAACTGACTTGAAACTCATTGTACCAGTTCATTTAAAAAGATACTTTGGTATGGTCTGTTAAAAAAAGCAATTATGTAGAGTTCTTTGTTTCTTGTTTTATATTGGACCAATATAAAAGAGGTGGCTTATCTATCAGTCTGAGCAGCTGGGTCTCAAGGAGCCCTGCAGCATCCAGCCCACACAATGCCTTCTACTAGCCTAGATGCCTCTGTTCTGCTCAGATTTATACATAGGTACACTTATATGTTTGTATATACGCCACATTTATATATATGCACAAATATATAAAGATACGTAAATGTAGGGGAACAAGGACAGAAAGGGAAAGCCCGGGAAGGTTCCAGAAAAAGACAGCACAAACTAGAATACCTTGGAATATTTCCTTGGAGATATTCAAGACTGACTTGGATGTGGTCCTGGGAAACTGGTTCTAGGTGACCCTGCTTGAGAGAGGGTTTGGACAAGATGTTCAATGGAGGTCTGTTCAAACCTCAGCCATTCTGTAATTCTGTGACTCTACAAAGTAAACAACCTCTCCTTTATCATTCAAACCAGAGAAGTTTGCTTTGTGGGTAACAAGAAAACAAGATTTGTCATCATGTTTAAGTACAGAGGACCAAATTTGGGACCTGCCAAAGTCAGAACAACTCTCATTAACTTTATTTTGTACTGTGGTGGGCTGAGACTGACACCTTTACTGTACTCCAGTGCACATACTGACTTGTTCTCTATATTGGATTTTAAATGAAAAATCTACGTCTGAGACCTCAGATTTCCTAACAAATGATCTATCTTATGCAGTGCTTTGAAATTCATCATATTTTATGTGGATATCGAATCCTGTTTTATGGTTTTATGCTGAATGATTTCATTCCTCCAGCACACTCACCATTTTCCCTAACATTAATATACTCTACATTTATCTTATCTCTGCCTTCCTGTTTCCTTCCGTTAAGTACTAACAGTATAATGAAAGCTGCAAACAGATAGGTTTCATATATGTTGATCTATTCGCCTTTAATTTTAAAATAAGATACTGCAATTTCTTTCCCCCTCTTGGACTGTGTATTCCCCTCTAAAAACTATATTGCTTGTTGACATTATTTTAGAAAATGTTTTTATACACTGATAGTATTTCTTGGAGAATACACAGTACATAAAATACTTGGTGGGGGGAAAGGATACATCTGCTTTCAGTTCCATTTAGTGTGTTTCTGGGATAGCAGAAGCATTTCATTATTTATTTATTTTTTTAATAACCAACATCTTTTTCATTCTCTTGCACTCTTGGAGAATTACCGAAGTCACGCTTGAACCAACTAGCCTAAATTTACTTCCAGAGTCACTACTATCAGAATTTCTATTTTAACTCTGACAAGAGACATTTCTTCCTACTCATTGTCACTAAGAAATAATGTTAAGGAAGATAATATGGGGGTCTTCAGAGCACAGCTCTGTACACAAGCAGTCTACAAGCTTTTCTTTTGAGAAAGGTGAGATCTTCCCATTCTAAACCTTCCCATGAAAGGGATGATTCTAGTGCCGCCTACAGAATGGGCAAAAGACACTTTCTTCAGCCTTTGTACAACACAAACTGAAGAAAGAAGAACTTTTAAATCCATGCAGGAACTATTCAGATTTACTAGTTTCATCTGCTTATAATTTAAATGTGCCTGGTTTAATATGCATCTCTTGGGGAACTTTCATTGCGTGAGTAGCTGTAGAAGCCAGCACAGCAATAACACAGATGAGAGTGAGAAAACTTTGTAACACCAGAAAGGTAATAGGTAGAAATCTTGCTTGGTGTCTGCCTATACTCTGCTCAGACTTAGTTACGAATATGAAACCTCCTTCTCATAGCTTTTTTTTTTTTTTTTTAAATCTTTAGAGGATAAAAATAGTTGGAAAAATAGAGTTATTTGGCAGATGAAGATCCCACCTATCAAAATAATGTACATCTGTCCTGGACTTACAAGCCTAATTCCCTCAAATAGCTGCAGAATAGTCAACTGCTATTTTTAGAGTTTGTCAACAGCCAAGGGGAAAATAGTAATATACAGCTGGAACACTGCATACGTGTCATTAACTAGAGAAGTTTGTTTTCAAAGAACATTTGCAGACACATTTTACAGATTTTCTTTCTATTATCTGTAGTAGCCTCCTTGTGCTTTTCTATCTGCTAAAGAACTGGTTATTCTCCAGGAACCTGATGCTAGCAGGGACTGTTGGTACTCAAGTAGCATGAGTAGCTGTCGCTGGTGGTTGATTCTTTCTAGAACCACTGACAGTCAGGGATACTAACTATCTTCCAGGGACTCAGCAGTTCACAGGATGTGCCCTGAGCTGGAGGTTAATAAGAGTCAATGTTGAGTGTTCATGCCTTTCCTTACTAAAAACACAGAGGAGTAAAATGAAAGGTATAGCACCACCCTTCAGTGAATATAACACGTCTGTATTCATGAGTATCAGAAGATGAAGTTGGTCCCATCTCTGGAGACATTGGCCCCATCCCTGGAGACATTCAATGTGAGGCTCAACAAGGCTCTGAGCAACCTGCTCTAGTTGAAGATGTCCCTGTTTACTGCAAGAAGGTTGGACTAGATGACCTTCAGAGGTCCCTTCCACCCCAAATGGTTCTATAATTTGCAACTTTGAAGGTGATGTGGTCAAAAAAACCGCTTAAGAATAGTCCACAGTAGGGGCACAGTACTCTTGTACTGAAGTTAGCACTTTGATACTACAGAATAGACATCAAAAGAGAGAGACAAACTCCTATTATCTATTTCCACAGGAACGACAGTGGGCAGATTTTCCCTGCCTGATCTTACAGAAGGTGGGAGCATTGGCACTGGTGATTTTCTTCTGTCTAGTCACCAGTTCCTCCAGATCCTTGTTTTCCTCACGTCTTGTCTGCACCGAGTAAATAAGACAAATTTTTACCTGTGGCAGGTAACATATGCTAATCTGTTTTCAACACTGTGCACTCTAGGCAGACCCAAACATTTGCCGGGTCGAACCAAGAGCCCAGATCACCACGGAAGTGCATGGGGCTAAGGCAGGTTCAAGGTCAATCCAGAAGTCAGTTTGCAAGCTGGGGCTTGGGGCAAGAGCATCCACGGCCAGGCACAGGCATGATTCAGCTGGAGACCACCAGTACTGTCCTCAACATAGTTTGGGCAGGGACTAGAGGAGGAGGGCTGAGCTTACATTGAGCCCCTGGGCCCATGAACAGGGTATAGAAAGAGACACCAGTTAAGGTTGGTTAGGGCCATTAAGGCTTGCTGTGCCCTGAGGGCCCTAACAGACTATTAGCAAATTGTTTTTGTCACTCTTGAAGAAATTCTGAAATAGCATCGAGCTATATTGTTTCCATCTAATCATGAAAAAGGTGTTAATTGTCACCTAATAATGAAACGGTAACACAAATGTATCAAAGCAAATCTATGAACTTGCTCAGTGGACAGCCTCTAACTGTGGTGAAAATTGTAAATTCAGTATTCACATTGAGGGAAGCAGTCATATACGTGGCAAAGAAAATGAGCTCTGGGCAGTTATTGACCATTCAAATATTTAATGTCATGGGAAATACCGGGATGGAGAGGAAGTGTGTTTAGAGGACTACATGCACATGCCCGGTCTTAACCTGTAGCTGGCCTGAATTAAAATTCACAGGCAGCTTTGGCCAGTGATTTAGGATCCAATTTACAAAAGCACTTAATCATCTATGCAAGCATGAATAAAATTTGCAGTACAGCTTAAACAACTCCTTAAAAGATAGGGATATATTTGTGTGTCTTCACATACTGTGGTGGGCTTAAGAATCCGCGTTTTCTGAAGTTGGGGTCACAGAGGTTGTAAAGCAGAGATGTTGTTGTTTATCCTCCTGATACATGTCCCTCATTGCCTCCTTCGCATCATCAGGACACAGACCACATATACACATACATACAAAGAAATATATGTATAAATATATAGAGGAGAGAAAGGGTGTGAGGCCAGTGTTGTAATTTGGCTGCTATGGCAATAGGAACTCAAATATTATTATTGGGGTTTGATACTTCTATGTGGCTGTATAAAAATAATAATACACTTATTGCCATTTAATTTTACAGTGTCTTATATCTTAGCTAAATATATATCTGTGGGAAAGGAAGGCAAACCCTTTCATAAAGTGATAAGATAAAGAGTTTGGAGCAAGACAGAGCAAAGATTCTTCCTGCTGCAATACTGGTTAGGAAACATTTCTTCTCTTGCAAGCTGGAAAGCTTAGAAGTGTGGTGTTTGTTTTTTTTTTCCTTACCCGAGCAGAAATGCAGGTTGAGTTTCTCTGCAAACCTGGTGGGATCTGAACCTACCATAGGACCACAGGTATTTTCAACCTGATGTGTATACTACCCCTGGCAGCTGACCAGCCATGATCCAACCTCTCAATCTAAAAAGAATAAAATAAACTTGTAGCCTCCATAGGGGACATCTTCAAGATTTGTAGATGCCTGTATGACAGCATAACAACACTTTGCTATAGATAACTTGAAAGAGAGTCTTCCACAGAGGGAACTACCATATTAAGCAAATATTTTTGCAGATTGTGGTGACCATATATAATAATTGACACTTATCTCTTGTGAAATTTCCTCATCCAGTATTTTTCACAGGATACTTTGAGTGCAGGTGTTCATTTCTTAAAAATACCCCCCTTCAGTTGAACACAGGACATGTGGAACTCTCACAGGAGAGGGTACCACAGATAATGGCAAGTTTCACTTCCTTTTCTTGGAATAGTCAGAGTCTAAGGTGCACCTCAGTGCCTGCGAATAATCTAGTACTAAAGTCCAGTGAGGAGCATTGGAAATCTACACATAATTGAATCAATATTCTTCTCAAAAGAATGAAAATACAGTTACCTTAGGAGCCAGTAAGCTTATCTGGAGGACTGTTAAATCCAAACCACAGTACACTACTGCATTAACTGCTAAAGTGCCCGAGGCAGAGAGCGTGCAAGGTTTACATTTGTGTTTCAATCTACTGTGCACTGTACTTAATGAAAAATAAGGGTCATTTTTTGAAAAGTTGAGCACAGCTCTTACCAGCTGATGGGGAATGGACACAGAGGGGGATTTATGTGACAGAGCTCCTGCCTGTGAATCTCAAAAGCCCAAGAGGATTAGTGTTTCAAACTGCGAAATGTGCATAGCAGTAGGTCTCAGCATTGGATGAGGGAGCCCAGCAATTACTCAATCTTGCTATTTTCTCAACACTACATGTAAGCAAGCAAAGCAGCAAACAAAACAAATAAGATCAGTGAATTGATTCTAATTCTACTGGTGTAGAGAGGTGCTTAATCAGAAAGTAGACATGGAGTAAAATAAATGCACTGCACTGGAGTACTTTTTTATCATAAATCTAAATGGCAACTAAATGGTATTGTTCTGAATCAAAACAAAGTATATTTATCTAAAAAATACACCAAGGCAGACAGCTCCATACATATTTGTGGTTGAGAAACATATTTCCAGCTCCCAATTTAAACAGGATCTGAATCATTTAATCTATTTTTTATACTGCTATCAGCCTGTGTTTCTAGGGGTATTTCCAATGAACATTAGTTTTCAGATGCAGATATATGTATGATTTATTTATATGAGACTGAATTAGAAAATTTTTACTCCTAAACTAGAAACAAACACTGGTCTCTACAGAAATTTTGTTTTCAGAATAATTTCAAAATTTCAAGTGTCAGTTCATTTAAATGGTTAATTTGTATTTGACCAATCTGTCTTTGTATAATATTGAAAGAATCATGTGGTTTGACATAAAATTACTCTTCACAGGAAAGAAGTATCAAATAATCATTTCTATTTTCTAAAAAGACATTTAACTATTTATTACATTGTTGTGACCACATAATGCATCCCATCTAGATCTTAGAACATCTCACTGTAAAATCCAAAAAATCAGAGTGGAAGCAAAATTTTTAGAAGATCGCATAACTAAAATATGCATATAAATGTACTTATTTCTAAGAGCAGGACAGTTAGTCCAGTCTCAGACATAAGGCACAAATTGGTTGCAAGATGAGTTGGAAAGTAATTTTTCTTTCCCTATCCTAAAAGGCTTTGTATGGTGCTCACCACAGAAAGTGAGAGGCGGTGCCTTCTTTTCAGGAATGAGATACTACCCATTGTATCATGAACATGCATTTGTGTCCTGGTTATGATTTGGATTATATGCCTCACGTAGATATGCTTGGGGAGGTACATGTGCTGGCATTAGCAGTTCCTCTTCTTGAGCAGCTCCAGGATGGATAATCTGTGAATCCACACGGCTGTTTACAGAATATATCGAGATGTTCCTCTGATAATATCTCCCCTGGGAACACAGAACAGAGAACATACAGAGCCAGATTTGCCTTCATCCACCCACTGGCCAGTACATCTTGTGGGCTGCAGAGTAAGGCACGGTTGCTTTGCTAAAGGAGCATCTCACTGCTGCCTGAACAAACCCACCAGGAGGGTTGCACCTTGCTCCCTGAACAGCACAGCCCTCAACTATCCATTTACCACACATATTCATGTTTTTTTCTCGAGCCAACCAATAAATCATACTCAGTCCTGGTAACAGATACAGCTCAGGATTATGCTTTGTTCCTCTGAAGATTCAGTTTTCTCACTAGCTCTTGAATACGTGTGATCTTTTCCACACCTGTTATTAAGCAATGCCATCATATTTTTTATGTTTGTGATATAGCAGCAATTCTCCATACTTATCTATTTTTCCTATTTTCTTTCCTTCTTCCCTTCATATCTGTGAGAATGTGCTACTCCCATTTAGTGACCTGAGTGCACATACCAGAACAGTAGAAAACAATCTTTGAAACCCTCATTAAAATAACTCGGCTCCAAGCTCATATGGTAGTCATGAGAAGTGTAAAACAGATGAAGAGAAAAATGCTATTAAAACTGAAGAAATCATAATTACACTACTTTCTGTTTTTCCAACATTTCACAAAGATCATCTCCTCTCTAGTTCAAATTTCAGTTCTTTGTAATAAAAACTACAGCCAAAACCCCCAAATTTTCAGACTCTAGTTTGTCTCTCCTTCACCACCCTAAGGTAATTAATTTTTAAAACCTTCTCTGTGTTTCTCTTCATACCAACCCACTATGATCAGATAGGATGATGCTAAGAGATCATGGAGGCCTCTTGCTCCTCCTGTTAAGCCAAGCAGCTATGCTGTTATAAAGCATAACTCTGTGGCCAGTTCAGGCACCGGTTTCATTAGTTTCTTGGTAAATAGTCCCTCTTTTTTAAAAGAGAAAAATGAGAGCGCTGCTCTCAGTTTTGGAAGAAGGAAAATATATACAAGTTTGGTTGTCTGGCTTCAAGGGTATGATCACAAACCCTGTGAGTAACAAGCTGATCAGATGTGAGAATAATAGAAACACAGAATATTTTGGGTTGAAAGGAACCAGTAAAGTCATCTAGTCCAATCTCCCCACAGTGAGCATGGACATCTTCAACTAGATCAGATTGTTCAGAACTCTGCCCAGCTTGTCCTTGAGTGTTTCCAGGGATGAGGAATCCACCACTTCTCTGAGCAACCTGTACCAGTGTCTCACCACCCTCATTGTAAAAAAAAAAAATATCTTCTTTTTATCTAGTCTAAATTTATCCTCTTTTAGTTTAAAGCTATTACTCCTCCTATCACAACAGGCTCTGCTAAGAAGTATATTTCCATCATTCTCACACGCACCCTTTGAATACTGAAAGGCCACAATAAGGCCTCCCTGGAGTGTTCTCTTCTCCAGGCTGAATAACCCCAACTCTCTCAGCCTTTCTTCACAGGAGAGGTGTTTCAGCTCACTCATCATTTTCATGGCCCTCCTCTTGGCCTTCTGCAAGAGGTCCATGTCCTTGTTGTGCTGAGGATTCCAGAGCTGGACACGGTACTCCGGGTTGCATCTCACCAGTGCAGAGTAGTGGGGCAGAATCACCTCACTTGACCTGCTGGCCACTGATTTTTTTTGATGCAGCCGAGAATACAGTTGGCTTTCTGGGCTGCAAGCACACATTGCTGGTTTGTGTCCAACTTTCCATGCACCAGTACCCCAAGTCCTTCTCTGCAGGCCAGCTCTCAATCCCTTGATCCCCTAGCCTGTACTGATACTGGAGATTGCCCCAGCCCAGGTGCAGGACCTTGCACTTGGCCTTACTGAATCTCATGAGGTTCACACAAGCCCACTTCTCAAGCTTGTCCAGGTCTCCATGCATGGCATCTGGTCCCTCAGGTATGTCAGTTGCACCACTCAGACTGGTGAGACTGATCCCTGTTCATAATACTGGTGATGCAGATACACCTGGTACCTGTGGGCCAGCCTTGAGGACCTCCTGTCCCATACAGACAGAGAACAAGAGGGATCTCACCTTTGGAGCGACCAGCTGAGGGCTTGAGATAGATCACCTGATGAGATTCTACCTGACAAGAACCATTTCTGAGCATGGTCCTGTCTCCTAGTATCAAAAGTTTTGGGATACAACTGAGCCCTGGAAATACTGGTAGTGATGAGGATAGGTTTACTTGTCTATGGCTGAAAATCAGGCAAAACTCAACAAATTTACAGAACAGTTTTTGAGTTGCGGGGTGCTTTTTGCCTATTTAGTGTAAATTTTAGAGGTCTAACCAATTTTCCTAGCCAGCTTTCTGCTGAGGGTACAAAGATGCTTTAGTTCTCCATGCTACATATATGTCCCTGAGCCTGTAGCACAAATGAATTTGTAGCTATAATTTAAAATTATTTCACATTTTTACTTAAAATGTCTCATAATTAAAGTATTTATTAAAGTTAATGTAGTCCTAGTGGGAGAGAATAAAAATTTCTTATCCATTTTATTAGGAGATGATTAAATATTTACCAAAATGCAGTTCTGACAAAGTTAATTAGAAATGTTATTAAAAAACAAAAAAAAAAAACCCAGATGCTTATGAAATATTTAAATATCTGGAAGAAAACATATGAAAATTGCATTTAAAAATTGCTTTGATAAAAAAGTGAAGTTTCAAAATAAAAATAAAACCTCTTCAATTTACCTAATCAACAGATTTCTCACGAGTCTCAAGACATTTGTAAGCATTTTGTTCTAATAGCTTTGGAACGTTGGCTTTCCATGATGTTAAAATCCTCACATTTTTTGTAGAAAGCTGATTTATTTATTTATTTATTTGTTTGTTTATTTTTCATAGCTAGCTGGTTCTAACTGCACTTGCTCAGATTAGAGGTAAATTCAGATCACAAAAATACTATCATGAAACTATTTACTAAGACAGATCTAACCACTGACTAAAAACATTTACTGAGCCAGCATCAGTTTTATTTTTTTTTATGTTAGCCACTTCTCAAATGTCTTTATGAGCATTAGTGGTTCCATTTTCAAATGGAGTTTTCCTAGGAGGAAAGTGAATGCAAACACCATCATCAATTCAGTAGCATCATAAAAATATGATTAGGACTGAAGCTTCTGCATTGCCTAATGGCAGGACACAGTCTGTTTGGGGATGAAAGCTACTTATAAGCCCATTTACTTTGTATTCTGCCTTGAGAACATTTAACTTCCTATATTGCCCCATGACTGAAAGTACTTATCCTCCTACCAGGTGGAGAAATTATTGTAGTGAGAAATAATGTGTGTACACAGGGGTAGGGGAGCAGTGGAGTGCTATTCTTTATTCCCCTTCCAGAGTGAAAGCTGTTCATTTAAACCTTTCCTGGTGTACTCTGCATAGAGATGAAAATTTAGTTCTTCCCGTACAGTGCATTGTGCAACTGAATAATCTCTTTTTACTCTGAACATGGTTTCATGAAAGCAACCTGATCATTCAGCAGTGAGCAAATGCATCAGATCACATTATAATTAGTCACCAAGAAGAAAGTAGGATGAGTTTCCAGACTCTGTTGATTAAAGGTCAAACAATCTTGCTTTGCAGGGATCTTAGAGTTCCTACTATGGGATGATCCCATGGTCTCTTTGATGAGTGAAGAGCAGTCAGGAAATTCCCCAGTGTCTCTTTGGACAGAACTGATTACTTTGCCTTCAGTTATTGTAGGTAGGAAGGCATTTTTAACCATGTGGTACTTCATCTACAGTTATTGAAGGACAGCCCTAACTGGACAGACTGTACTTTATAAAGCTTGTGGAATTGCAGTGGTAGTCATACATCCCACCAGCCCCATGTGCATTCTTTTCCACATCTCAGCTAACCGCAGGGAAGTGAGGAAGGAAGGTTAATATTCTTAGAAAACAGCATAAAAATAGCCTGGCTACTTCAGAGAACAAGAAGGAAAAATAGTACTAGGTTTGCCTATTTGAAATATGCCCTAACAACCATTTTATAGGGAGGTCCTTTGAAGATGACACTGAAAATTCAGCAGGGTTGCTTCTCTTCTTCTTCCTTTGCTCTCTCCTACATATGGCAGTGATATGCATCTTACAGCTCCCAGGATATTTCTACCACATTTGGTCAGAGGCTTTGAAAAAT
>WEIS01043826.1:0-21760 GCA_013389965.1 Todus mexicanus
CCTGTTCTGCTCTCTTTCCCAATGCAAATTGGGCCTGCTTCTTCCTGCCCTGGCTTCACTTATAAAAATAACATGTTTGCTATTTTTAAATGCTTCACCACACTGCTTTGATTCAGCCCTTGTACTGCTCCTACTCGAACAATAGAGTAACACTGGTACATGACATGAGGCAAATTACAGTACCTCCAGCAGCTGGCAAATCTCACATCAGCAATTCATTGAAATTTCCAAACAGTATTACGATAAATTAATGCTTGTGATGGAAATCGGCCAATGCAATTAAAACACGGTACTTACACTATGACATTTTCTATTAGCAAAAAATGTATGCCAATACTGCTAGGTATTGTGCATACAACAAGAGGCAATTAATGTGCTGGACTGTCACCTTCCCAAAACAATGGACTTCAGCATGAGCAGATGGTAAAACCCTACCTTCTTCCTACCTGCTTTCAGCCTCAAATCTCTGGCTGACTACAAAGGCAAGCGGCATCAGTTTAAAATATATAACAAGCAACTAATGTGATTAGCCATCATCCCAGTGGATGTTTTCCAAGCTCATGAACTATTGAAAAGTTTAAATGCTTTTCCAAGGGAGTTAAACACATTCTTAGAGGGCAGGTCCATGGTGGTCTAAATACGATTGCTGGCTCAGAAAGTCCTTGCAAACTACAAACTCTCAGAAACTAGGAGCATATGGTCTGGGATGGATCACATCATCCTTTCTGTTTACTGCTCGTATGTCAGCATCCACTACCAGTGCAAGATGAAAAAGAAATGCTTTGTACTTTATCCAGACTGGCGCAATGGTTCTGATGCATTTCATAACCCAGCACTTCCAGGAATAACTCTTCCATGGAGAGTAAGTTAGTTAGCACTCCACAGAGCCAAACAGCAGCTGGGATGGGGGATAGTGCTGCATGGCCAAGCTGGCGCATCTACATCAATTGTCTGAGAAGAGATACCTGCTTGTGAGACATCTTGTATCATCCTAATTGGAGAAGAGGGAGAAGACCCTTTAACCTAGACCCATAAATCCACATCTGCTTTATGAGATGCATGCTTAAGGCTCATTAATGTGCCTTAAGCACCTTACTGAATTCGCATGGATTTATCGAAGCAACTCAATAATTTATGGTATTGAAGCCTAAAAGTGAGAATTTCTCTTGTTTAACCTAAAGGCGTCATCTTCGGCTAGCAGCTGTAGAAGGCTTATCATCTTTTATAGCTCAGCCACCAGGGAAGAGAAAAGACGTATTCCCATTGTGTTATACCTGCTAGGTGCATACAATTTCTTTCCTTACAGCTTCAACCAAGCAATGACCTTCACCTCTATTTGATACAGATAAGTTTGTGAAAAGCTATAAATATGGAGAAGACAGTCTTTTTAACAGTCAACTACACTGTCTGTCTTCCACTGGGATTTGTTTCTCTCTTCAGAATTCTTAGTCCAGTTGCATTTCCCTGTGGTTTTCTCTGCATAAACCTATCTCAAACACAGACAGGGCTTGCTGGGTTTCCTCTGGAAGATGCTGCACTGGGATGGGCCGTGCCATCAATGCAGTACAACCTCAAGGAATTTGTTGCAGTGTATGTGGACTGCACTGTGTTTGCTCCAAGATATCTTTAGAGCATAAAATATTTCAGAAAGGATTTTTGGCAAAGTCAACGGCTGAATTCTGAACAGGGAACAGAGGAGCCTCAAAAAGTAAAAAGTAGAACCAGGCTGCAATTTTGAGATGCTACCAAAGACAACTGCAGCCACTGGGTATTTTTTTTTCTGCATTTCTCTTCCTCCTCAAACTGTGATAAATGCCAATTAAATGCTGGGCATCCAGCCCCAGCTTTCCCGCACATACCCAATGCATGACCAAAGCCAGGGAGGGTCACTTGACCTGTTCCCTCTCTGGCTCTTTATGCTGTTTTGTCATCACATTCATACTGCACTATCAAGATTAGAATGGCAACAATCCTGGCATCTCCACCCAAGAGCATCTCCGAGCATGCTCAGCTGGATGGGGAGCAGAACGACATTGTGAAGACGCAGCACTTGGGGAGCCTCCCAGTTCAGACAAGGGCAGCACATGATGTCTGAAGGGCAGCTTCCCACAGCATTCCTGAGCATTTCTAAACGATGCTTCAGTTAGAAGATCACCCATGTCACATCTCTGCTGATAAAAAAAAAATTGCTGGAGGAAGCTCAAAAAAATACAACCTGAACAGCTATAGTTAAGCTGCTGAGCTCAGACCACTGTCATCTTTGCAGTTTTAAGCTCTGCTTTCAGGTAGGGAAGGCTGGAGAACTGCATTCAACTACATAATACAAGACACAAAAGAATAACAGATACCAGCCGAGCTGGATCCTCAGTTTGGGGTTCAATAGGGCTACATAGATCTGCACCAGTGAAGATCGAACCCACCATCCAGTTTTCTTACCCTACCAGAAATCAAATCATTAAAGTCGCAAATCACCTTTTATCACAATAGCCTCATTATAACTAAACAAATTAATTTTAAATGGAATGTGCATTTACTGTGGGATACATATATACACACACAAACTCAGAAAGCTATTAGGCATGGAAATATATTTGAAACTCTTTGGGCTATGATTATTTCTTTAGCTCCAACATTTATCTCTTCAAAATGAATAATGTATTTGCAGGATACTTTTTATTTCAAAAGCAGGGTCAGTGGTGGGAATGGTGTGCTCTGCATCTGCCTAAAAGTAAGCAGCACGGATGGCACCTGATCTGTCCCCAGAGAGTAAATCACGGCTCTGATGTTACAGCCTGCAGATGTGAAGAGCAAGAAAACCACCCAATTGCACATCACCTGCAGTGATGGCTCTCCTAAAACTTTCCAGTTAACTAGCATGTCCAACTTGCCTCATGCTGTCCTACATTGAGTGTAGGCAGCATCTTAGGACAAGTGTAAAACTACAAGTTACTCTCCTTAGTTACAGTCTCTAAGGCAACTACAATATCTGGGAAGGTGACCCTGGACAGCTTTATCCCACACAGTGCTTCTCCAATACCAATTATTTGTACAAAACAGTTGGAGCACATGTCAGACCTGAGACAAGAGGGAGGTAGATGCCCAACAGCAGTAGGGTGAAGAAGAAAGGGGAACAAAAAGAAGTCTTATTCCATGTGAGTCAGAGGTCTTGGCCAAATTGTGTGCTTATAAATGCCAGGAGGGGATACGTAGTGACAGCCTTTTTTTCTTGGTTTTCCCATCAGGCTGCTGCTTTCCTGAAGAATGGCTTCACAGAGTAGTACATTTGCCTCAGACCTCAAATGCACCCCAAGAAACTCCTCCTTCACCCCACGAGAACCGCAATTTTGTTGACACCACTATTGTCACGTAGGGGAAGTCAGTAAATGAGAGTAGTCTAGAGAATATTTCTGTCTTCCCCCTCTCCAGTTTAGTCAAAATCTTTCAAAGGAAAAAAAACAACAACCCATCAGCCTTATAGCCTGAGGACTGACAGCATTCACTTCAATATCACCTCTTTCCTTGTATGCTTGGACAAGTGGGAAAGGAAAGCAAAATCCCATACTACTACCACCTCGAATTTAATGTAGGATGGGCTGGGAGAAATTATGTGGGAGTTTCTAATTTTTTTAACTACAGATTATACCTTCCCTTCCCAAATCTCTGCATTCCCTCTACAGTCTAAGCATCTGTGCAATGAACAACCTCTGGGAAGGGCTGAAGGTTGGTACTCAAGAAAAATGCTTCACCCTCTTCTTTCTAGAATCAGCATAATCCCTTCAGCAGTGTTTCCACCATGGGGTACATCATCCTGAGTACAATCAATGCTTAAAACATTTGAAAACAGGACTGTCATAGCCCATGAAATGTACAGGATTTAATGCCTGCAGAAGCACAAAAGCACTGCCTCCAGAGCATTTAACATATTGACAAGCCACGTGAAAGGAGAATGTTTTTCTCAAAGTTCCCAGTTATTTTGGTTCCTCTGAAGAAAGCATCTCTATCACAGTATTACACAGGCACAGGGCCCCTCACCACCTCTATAGACTCAGATGATACAAGTCCTCAGTCCTCACATTTTATACCAAAATAATCATACCAATTAATCTAAGCTGTGTAGGGAAATTTAAACTGTCAGCAGGGAAGTCTGTTAAATATCTCAGAATGTTTTTGCAGGAAAGGTCTATACGTGGCAAAGGATTTCACTTCCAAGCTTTTGTTTTAATAATTTGAAAATGGCAAAACCAATCGTGTAACCAAGTGGCACTCTCCTTAATTGAGGAAGTCAATTCAGAATCAATAAAAGGGCAATTAATCTGTGGATGTCGCTGGCTCTGAATTATGCTGATAGGCCCAAAGAGGTGACCCTGTGACCTCCAACACTTCTCCCAGGGTGTGAAGGTTTTCACACCCTGATCTATTATTTTGTGACAGAAATGCTGTTAGAAAATACAATGATAACTGTCAGGAAACACTGAAGCAGAAGTGAACTGAAAAGCCCATGTCTTCTGCAAAACTATTGTAGTTAAACTCATTTTCACTTTGGAGTCTCTTAAAGGCACAAAAGCTCATTGAAGGGAAAAAGAAGATTCAGTGGAGGAGCATGTGTGCTCTCCTGGGGACTGAGGACCCAGCTGGTCATCATCCATTCCATCAGAGCTTGAAATGAAAAAAACCCCATGATTTTAGATTTCCAGTCACTGTGAGCTGCTTTGCCCCTGCCTCAGTCTGTGCTAGAGCCCAGGGACAGGCGGCACCCAGTGGTGCCACGCACCACAGGACTCGCACCACCAGCAGAGCTGTGTGGGAAGGTCAGCCTTGCAGCCAGTAGCATGAGTTGGCATCACTTTGAGCAGCCTTCTCTCCCGAAGAGTTTTCCAACAGGTCTCTAGCAAGTCGGGGGGGTTGGAGCACACAATTTAGCATAGTGCCTCTGTCCAAAACAGCCTCTTCCTTTCCATTCTCTGGGGAAAAGGGGCAGTGTAGCGGGAAAAAGGAGGGTACGAAATGGCATAAACCTCGTGGCTCATTCCTCTCACACACCCGGGCAAAGCTCACTGCAGCAAATGCAGATTTATGCTATTGGTGATACACACAGACTGGCAGAAAGAGAAATTACTTGGCTTGTTTAGGGCCAGAGTTTAAATTTAACAGAAGAGAAGAGCCGTTTTTGTGAAGTAACTCCCTCCTCAGAAGACAATCCCTCCAACTTCACTGCTACTTCATTACTTATGGAATATGGGGCTACCAGAGCATGTTAAAATATCACACTCTGAGCTCTTGTAAAAGTGTTATATTAAAAAATATGTAAAAGCCAGTGCAGGGTAAGCAGAGGTGCAACTAAGCTGCCATCCAGGGGTGACTTAAGAAGCTTATCTGCATTATTCTGTACCACTCTCCACTGACAATCTTAACAGTCACTTGAAGAAACATCTTATTTCCTCCACCATGTCCCATATGCATCTGTAGCTAATAACACATCCAGCAGAGGCTTAATTACAGGTGTTTTATCCTAGCCCATGCCCCAGAAAACACCACTTCAACTGACAAAGACCCGTATCGGAGAACTCTGACTTGATCTGTTTCTTCATTTCTTTTCTTGTCCCAGTTCAGGGCTATAACTCATCTCCTAGTGTTTCCCTTTGCTTTTTCCTTATTACCAATCCCCTGTCTCATGAATTTTGAGTTAGATAATTCACCTCCTCTGGCAGGAGTTCTCCAGTGTGAGATGACTAACAGACATTAAATTGTTAGTCTTATGTTCTCTTTTGAATGTGCTCACAGCAAATGCTAATAGCAGCACATCTCAACAGATTCCTACCAGCATTTGTCTTGATCTTTCATTACCCATCTGTCAAAACCCAGGTGACAGTTACAAGTTTAAATGAAAGTTCAGAGGCACCTGTTAGTCTCAAAAAACTTTTGCCTCTAAGGCCTACATTTTAAGAAGCTGGGTGTGCTCGCCAATTCTTAGCATTTGAACTGGTGGCAGGAGACTAAGTACATGGGCATTGTACAGAGCACAAAGAGCTAGGGAATTTTCCCTTTAATAAACACTCGGGACAAATAAATCACAGCCTCTGGGCAGAGCATCCAACAAGTTTACACTGTACCTCCTCATAATGGCTCACACATGGCTTCAACTTGCCAAATCAGGCGGGGTAAGGTGACAAAGAACAAAATAAAAAGAGTGGGACCAGCTAAACAGCAACAAGTCACGCAGTTGCCTGTTTTGAGATCATGAACCTGCACTAATCTGATCAGAGAGGGAGCTACACACGTGACCTCTGTTCATGGAGATCAAGCCACAGCACGGAGTTGAAAACAGAGGTTGTGGTTTGGTGTGAGGGAGTATTGTGGAGAAAGACAACTCACAGAAAACTCCCAAACCTCTTCAGAAACTCCCTCTTCTCTACTGCAGTCCCGTTTCTTTGGATCTGACCTAGTGTTTTAGGTTTTGACATACAAACTTAGCTTTCCAAACTGCTTTGAATATAAATCAGGCTGAATAGAAGATTCAGAACCAAGTAAGAAAATCCTCCTCAAAAGTCTGGCAGATTTTGGTGGAAAAGTGACCTTCGTACAAATGGGCGAGAGTCAATCATGAAATCGTCAGCCACATCCCGATGCTGAGTTTATTTTGCCAACTGTTTGTGTCGCCTGCTGTAGACTATTACTCCCATACATTACCAACAGTTGCAGTACATTTTCTACTTTTTTTGCATGGTTTATTTTAATTTGAATGTCACACATCTATTGCAAAGCACGTGGAAACAGTCTGCTGCTTACATCTTCCTGGTAATTTCTGGATACCAATGAATGCCAGAGCATGCCACAATTTGTCCATTAGAAAGGACAGAGTTGGACTAGTGATTAATCAGACACCCTAAAAGTTCACTGGACTAGGCACAACTTACTTTTGATTACAAGCATGATTTTCAGATCAAAATGTTGGCTTTGGATTGCTGTTTCTGTTTTCCTATTTTCCATAAAATTTGCACCTATACCAAACTAAACAATTCACGGTCGTCATATCCCAGCTGTATGTTGAAACAGATATGGAAATTAGTTTGCAACACAGCCAAACGGTATGTTCCTGGGCAGAAATCATTTTGCAGCTCCATTATTTACAACCAACTAGCAATGCTATGCTTCATGGGTTGATTTTTGATATCCTGAATAGAATGCTGTTTCCACTTCTCTGTCTTGTTACAAGAGACTTGGCATCTCAGTGCACACCTTGTTACTAATCCTGCAGTTTCATTCACAGCACCTGAAGGTCACATCAGAAGTGACGCCACCAGCCTCGGTGACATGTGCATATCTATGTTCTGATCAATCCTTCCTCAGCTTTACCATCATCTTCTCTGCACACTCTGATCAGATTTAAAAAACAACCTGCAAGTTGGTTCTAAACAACTGGAAGGATACAAAAAAAGGCACATGCCTCTTAAAGGTACCACTGTGCACATGCAACAGGGCCCTCAGGAATCTGACTCACTTTTTTGTGCCAGTCTCTGCAATTAGACCCAATAAATCACAATAAGGCTATAAGCCAAGCAATGCATCTCTTTCAGTGGATGGCAGAATACAAATGCAATAATTCATTCTGATTATGGTGTTTGATTACCAACTGTTAGAAAAGGCTCAAACAGAATGTAACTTTTAATTATGCCGCTTTATAGCAAGTTCATTGCAAAGCCAGAAGTTCTTTCAGGGCCGTGCAAATGTTTGCCTCATTCCTGATAAAGCCTGAAATATGTCTTAGTGCCTTCCATAGCCTCTGGGCATAGTCTGTATTCATTCTTAACACATCTCACTGTTGATTTGCTATGTTTTGCTACTGCTACCCTGGCAACCCTATGAAATACAAAGAGCTTATTTTTGTGCCTCTTTTTTGTATGAAAAAAATGTATTTAGATACTTCTAACTAAACAACATCTGCTATCCAATGAAAACCCAGGCAGGAGTGTAATATGGTGGTCATTGTGTGAATTATGGCTGACCAAGTGTTGCAAATAAACGCACCCCAGAATCACTACACCGCCCTTGCAGGCATTACACTGAGCATGACAGCATATTTCTCTCCCGGAAATTCCTTGACATAAATATGGTGGCCTGAGGATGAAGGAATAAGGTGGGATTTGAATATGGTATGGTTATTTGAATACACTTTATGTGTGTAACTCAGGGCAGAAATACTTCCAGTTGATTTTTTTTTTTGGTACTGAAATACCTCAAAGATCTTTAAACTGATTCATTTATACAAACCTCTCAAGACCCCCTAGCAAGCAGCAATGTCCATTTGTGAAGTTCAGACAAACTAAGAGCAACTCACATTTCATTATCTCCTACATTCTGCTAAAAAAAAAAAATCCAACTTAGCAGCATCTATCACTGAAGTGAAGTGAAAGCATGAAGAATCCAAGAAATCTCATGTTTGGATTAATAGGAAAGCCTGTTTTCCTGTGGGCATAACAAGAGTATTGTAGATCTCTGAAATTAAATTCAGTTCCCTATTTCCTCTACTGGTTGTTCGTTCCCTGACCCAGCACTAGTCCATGATGAATACTGGTGTGGGCAAGAGTGTGGAAAGGAGTGGGGAATGCAGGTTGTGGCAAATCCTCCTAAGATTACATATAAAAAGCGATGCAGAAAGTCAGAAAAGCCACAGAGATGGATGCTATAGCTAGAGTCAGTGGCAGGAATGAAGCAGAGAAGATACATTCAAGAGATGCTGCACAGAAAAGCAGAAGCATTTCACAAAATTTCAGAGATGGAGGAGTGAATAGTGACACCAAGTCTGTGGGACACAGGGTGATGATGGAGCTGTCAACATTAATGGGAAGAGGAGGAGGCTGGGAGGATTTTGAAGAACAGATAAACAGTTCAGGGTTTGAGCTGTTTGGCTTCAGTTGTCTACAGGACATCCAGGATCTACTGAGGAAAAAGGAATGGAAAGAGATAAATCTATGAATCATCAGCTCTGGATGGCAATTAAAACCTCCACACCATGAGCTGCTCTGTCAGCACATCCTTCTCCTGCAGCATGGATGGAAGCTGCTCAGCACTTGGCATTTTCTATCCAATTTCCCAGAGGAATTAATGCAATTCATTCTTCATGTCCATCTTCTAATTATGTTCACATGAAAATTAAGCCTATAGAGGTCAGAGGTTATAATGGGCTGTCCCAAGAAGGCAACCTTGCCTCCAACCACCAGGCCCCAAAGACGAGTTGCCAAAAGAGACAGATATATACTTAAGAAGCAGTTTTCAGACAGTCATTCCTTGCATGGTAATTAGAAAGAGCCAGCTGATTAGGCTCATGGTTAAATTAGCCAGCCTGCCTTTGAGGCTTGCTGGGGCAGCTCTCCTCCCAGAGTAGTCTAAAGCTTATCACTTTATTTAGCATTGATTTGTCAGGACCATACTATGTTGTTATCATTTCCAGAATCTGCTTTGATCATTTTCTTGCTTTCTCATCTCAGAAGGGCCACGGACTTAAAACACTTCAACACTCACGTCAAAGAGGAAAAAAAGCAAGATTATTTTTATATGTATATATACACACGCGTAACTTCCCATCTGACACTAAGACGCTTCACATTATCATTCCCAGGCAGCTTTCTAGATATAAACCACATCTATTCAGATTGAACCCCCTCATCAGGTTAAGTCTGCCCACACAGCTTCATCCAAAGTAGACATATTTATTAGAGAGTTTTAAAGGAGATGATGTTGTCCCCACCTCTCTGCCTTTCTCAGTGCCAGAAGCCCTGAGGCAAACACCATTCGCTGTCCATACCAAGTTCTGAATCTGTTTGTGTCTCCTGTTTTCCGGAAGGATCACGTTTAGTCTTTATCAGAACCGCTAGTGAATATATTGCTTTTGGCTGGTTTTGCATTGCATAGCAGGGTCGGGAGAAGAAAGCCAAAGCACCTTGAATCAAAGGCCGAGTCACCATTTCAGCAACTGCAGGACCTTTATTTTAATGTATGATTCACCCTTACACCTTAAGGGATTCTTAGGCAATTTCACATATCTTTAATTCCAAATTTTTCAAAAGATTTACATGCAAACATATTCTCCTCAGAGAAATGAATGGAAATGTGAATCGAGCACCACTAATGCAGTCATAAATTAGGTATTTATGTCCCTTCTCATTAGGCAAATGGCAGTGGTATAACAAAATGTGCAGTCCAAATGCCTACATCGGGCATCTGTGATACCCTCATCCCCAGGGAAGTCCCCCTGCCTCACTCTCTGGCATCCATGGGAGAAGGCTACACCTAGTTCCCACCAGAACTGTCCTGTGTAGGCTCAGATGAGCAGCCTGACCTGGATGGGGGTGAGTATCCTGTACCTCTGAAATATCTTTGTACCTACCAAGGTGATCCAGACTCTGACAAAGACCTGCAGAAGGAAACCAGCAAGAGGAACCATACACAGGCCTTCTGAAATCCTTGAGAAAGCCCCGTGCTAAGCTTTCCTCCAGAAATCCTCACTTTAATCACTTGATGACCACACTTGTCCCACATAAGCTATGCTTGAGAAGGAGCTCAGGCTGCTTCTGGCTTTCCTGCTTGTGAAGATGTCACCCTCCTGTTTGCAATCATACAAAAATGGGCCATCTTCCCTCCCCAGTCCTTGCTTTTCTCCTGGGGAAAGGAATGTCCCTGGGGGAGTGCTGGCCATGTTTTTCACATTATTTCTCTTTGAGTTCACAGAAACATCTTCCTACAGCCTGGCCAAGGAATACCTCCAGGGAGAACTGCATCTGGACTCGTACATAAAGTTAAGTCAGTTCCTCTGAAGTACAAAACAAGCAAACAGCCCCTCGACACACAACTGTGGGTTGTGGGTACAGATTTTAAGATGGATGTCAGAATTCAAAGCGAAGCTTAATGGCATTTGCTGCTCAGAAACAAGCTTGTCTTATTATTACTTTTAGTACATTTCTCAGACTTGTCATTATGCACTTCTGATTTACAGTATTAATGCCAGGCAACTGTATTACCTTTATTCTTCCCTGCAGGGTTACGTGAGAATATTCTTTAGAGAGAATATCACACTGGGCTAAGGTTAAAAAACAATGAAGACATGTAGCAAGCTCCAAGGTGCCTTCCCGTATCTCTGAAATATAAATGATTCCCTGGCATAAAAGATTCTGAAATACATAGCCATAAAGTCAAAGCTTTGCTAAGCAAATAACAAATACCAGAGGAAGCTCTCCTTCCAAGGGCTCTGAATCACGCTGACAGCTACGGTATGTGTGAAGCTAAAATATTTCTGAAAAAGCCGAAAGCTGTCAACAGAAGGTAGCAACGCACTGGCCGGTTCCTAGACTTTGATTATAATTCATGCAGAAATACACACCGGGGGATGGACCTTCAGCTTAGAAAAAGTGCAGTATGTGTTTCTTGGAGACTTATATGCAGGTGCTAAAGACTGAGAGTCTTGCACTCTTCTGTCAATGCCACTCGGTAACTAACTGCTAACAGCTAAATACTAATTGGTACCAGAATACTAAATGCTTTGGAAATGTCTTCCTGCCTCTAAAGAGCAAATACCACAGCAGGATTGTCACGGTTTGGGGTCAGGGCACCCCCAAATCTGCAACAGAACGCTCTCTCCCCCTCCCCACCCAAAAAGGGAAGAAAGGAAATAAAGGAGAGAGACTTATCGATTAGGAAATGCTACTAAAACATGAAAATAATAATAACAACAATAATAAAAAGTAAATANCAAACCAGGACAAGGATATAATCAGTCAAAATACACTATCTCACTTTACTTTAAAAAATATTGTCCATTAACAAGGGATAAAGTCAACTTACACTGAAAAAACTACTGAAGTTGGAGACTGCCTGTATTTATGAAATCAATATTTGTGTTTTTGTAACTCAAAATGAGACCATTAGATTAATTTTTCTTTGACAAAAACATTTTTCTTGTGCCAAAAATGCAAGAAAACAGTTTTTAGAATCCCAGCTCGGCAAATCACCTCCTAGAGATTCAACAAGACTTCTCCCACTGTCATGTCAGCATTCCTAAATGTAACAGATTCAGGTATTCGAGATTAGTCTTCCAAATACATCTCCAGCCATGGATCAAACACATTCATTTGCATTGGTACCCACAGCAAGGAGTACTAGATCAAGGAGAGTGGATAACTTCAGTGTTTGTGCTCCAAGGAAGCACATTTCGCTGTCTGCTGTAAGGGAAAAATAGGAAGCACGAAAATTACTCCAGGGGGTTACTGTATAAAAATCCCACGTGTTTAGAAAGGACCCAGCAAGACAACCAGAGAAGCACAGCTCAAGTTCTTTGCAGGAAAGGACAGGCATGGTTTTGCCCATTCCAGCTGCACCTCTACCCAAAGCTGCAGGAAGGAGCAGTCCCCAGGTTGGGTTTTTTGTCCCTGGACTGTGTACAGGAATTCAACGTTTGGATGTGCACACAGTGGGCACACAGCCAGGGGTGGCACCACAGAAACCTGCTGAGAGACAGCAATATTGATCCAATAGGCCATGCTCCAGGCAAGAATCACTAGCATACGGGAAGTGTAAATACACTTCCACACCATCTTAAACCATAGCCTCTATTAGTTTAACCTGTGTCATTGGAATCACTGCAATTGTCTTTTTCTCTTGCTCTTTTTTCTTTTTTTTTTTTTTCCTTTTTTTCCCCTAGGCATATAAGCCTTCTTGAATGTGAAATACTTGCCAGGAGACATAAAGAAATCAAGTCAGAGGCCTGACATATAGCATGAAAGACAATGAGCCAGACTCTTCCTAATTTCTGAAACAGCCTACAAGGTTGTCTGACAATATTTCTTTATTCCAGATTCCAGAAGGAGTTATTTTTTTATCCCAGTGAATTTAACCTTTTTTTTTTAAGAGACTGAGAATACAGAGACTTATATAGAGAGCAATTGGAGCTAGAGATGTATAGTTGCATCTCTTCTAAAGGTGCATATATAAGATTATGCAGATCATTACTCAGCTAACTTCAAGCACCGCAACATGCTACATGCTGAAATACTCAGTAATCTGTTCCACAAAAGAAGTCATAGTCAGTAGCGATCAACCTGATTTGCCTGACAGAACCTTACAAAATTTCTACAGAAAGTGCAGACCACAGGATTGTATTTAAAAATCCTGACAGAAGTCTTGTTTTTAGTACTTACTTTCTGTAATCCCCTATCAGTGTGCATAAGCTGCTGGAGGTGCAGGCGTAAAAGGCTGAAAGGCACTTTCAATACCAAACATTGAACTATGGCACACTGTCTGTTCACATCCCATGGGGAAACACTTCTCAAGCCCAGGATAAAACCTGGCAAGTTTCATATTAAAAGTGCCAGAATAAAATAAGCAATATCCTGAATGCATGTGCAAGTGCTTTTGGTGCAAAGCAACTACAAAAAACAAAAGGAAAAAAAAAATCCACCTGTCTGCAGGACTATTCCTTATAGTCATGTGCAGCCTAAAAACAATGAGTAAGAACAAGCAGGCACCAGCATCATTCGCCACCACCAGGTCTAGCAGCTCTTGGTTACATTGCACAGAAAATTAATGTAAGTCTAAATTCAGGTTTGCTTTCCTAACTCCTATTTATGACAAAAACAGAGCTTTGGGAAGCAAAGATGAAAGTATCCTTTAAAAGTAAGATCCCAGTTCAGCTGAGTAGTGGAGCACTGAGACACTTCATGTTTGCCTGGTATTGTTCAGGCACCCCAACTGGGAATGAAAACCACCAAAATCTTCAGAATGCAAAAGCAGCTTTCTCTAAACAAGTAATCTTAATGTAGATGGATCTTTTCAATTCAATTTCCAAGCGAAGCAATGTTTTGTGATTTAGTCCCACTAAACCTTAACAAAACAGCACAAGGAACGCATCTTTACCTCAACTGTTGACACAGTCTATCAATATTAAAATAATCTGGCATGGACTGGCTTGCTAATAAGCCAGCATTTCAGAGATGTTGCAAAACAAAACTGTCTTAAATGTGTGATTTGTGGAGGATATAAAACATAAAACCTGTGCAGAAAAAAACCTGCTGTCATTGGCACAGCAAGATTAAAAAAAAACAATTACAAGGCTGAGTACATTAAATTAAACTTGGTGCAGTCATTCCTGACAAAAGTCCTGCTGTCAGTAATTGCACATATTTGGTCTTGTAATTGTTAAAAATATCACAATGCAAGTGCTTGATGCATCTGAGATTCTGCTTCTGAAAACCCATACAAAATTCCCAACAGAAATCTAAGGTTTGTTTTAACATGAGCTCCTGTAGTATTTTATTCTTTGCTGTTTCCTCTTTTCCTTTTTATTGCCTAGGGATCAAAGATCCATTTTGTAGTGAAAATAAATTCCAAATTATTGTTTGCATGTTCCTTTGCCACGAGAGACACAAGAGACAGAGACAGAGTGATTGAAACCCATTCATCTCACCAAATTCTTGGTCCTCTAGGGATTCCGGAGCAGCAATGTTTTAATAGGGCTGCTGTTGTCTAACTACCATGGCTTTCATTTCCAGTCATCAAAACACTAACTCAACAAATTTGCCCAGCGAAGACCAGCAGACAATATCCCAAGCGACATCTGAATTCTCTTTCAGCATAAATTACACCTAAAATGGATGTAGTGTCGAAGTGCTCCAAACCAACACCCATGAAATGATGTCTCAACAAAGCCAAGCGCTACCATTTGTTTAATCAACCAGCCAGAAACTCAATTTTACAAAATAAAACGGAACCTAGAAAGTCCTTAAAACTTTTTTGTATTTCAAGTCATGCTAGCTTTCCTGAGATAAGAAAGTACAGATCAATCAGCTCAAGGAAGAGTGAGGGGGGATGCATAATTATTTAATTACAGTTTTTGCTCTTTTATATGCAGTTCACTGTTATTTACACGCTCGTGTCTTGATCTGCAAAGGTTTTAATGGATCTATGAAATAGTTAGATGCTCACTGTCACGTCCGTAAGTTCCTGCTGATGAGACAAACTCATTTGTGTTGCCATTTCCTAGAGTGATCCTGCTGTCTAAAGCACATCTCAGCCTTGCACAGCCACCATTTTGGAGAGTCTCATTTTCTCTTGAGGAAAGTACAGCTTAGCGACTTCATCTACTGCACCTTCAGTAGAATTTTTGTTTTACACCTGCCATTTACAAAGACCCCAGACTAACTTGAGCACCAAATTTCTAGGCAGGATAAACTGGCATTCTGATCTCCTGTGTTAGAAAAATCATATTCTAATATGAAGACCAAATAACAAAAGTAATATGTCAATTATTGCACTATGATGTTTGGCAGGCCTCAAAGCTATGGTATCAACTTTATTAGCACCTTATTTAACCTACGCTTTGCAAAGAAAACCTTTCTGTGTCCAGTTGTATTCTGTATATCTGAATTGCATTGTCGTAGGTCCCTTTATTCTCCCTTCAAGCACAGGCTTTTCCTTCCAATGTTCTCAAGATGAGTAAAGAACTGCCCCACGTCCTGAGAATCAGCACAGAAAGGGGTAACCACAACTCCGTTACAAACCACAAACCTGCAGAAACATTCCCAAGTATGATGGGAATGCAAAAACTGGTTAATATTTAAGGCTGGCAATTTGTTTGCAAGTACACATTAGGTGCCTCATCCCTTCCTGGAAGGTGTGCTGAAGCGTGAGGCTCTCTGAGGCAGGGCCACCGTGCCAGGCTGTTCGGTGGCCTGTTCTCCTGTGGCCTCATTAGCTGAGCTCTCGCAAGCAAAGCAGCCGAGCGGCGTCCCAGATTTTCACGCACCAACTCTGACATTTATAAAGTACTTCCAGTGTGACAAGATCAAAAACTCAGCATACTTTCAAATAACTCTCAAACACTTCCCCAACAAAACCCCCCACAACTGGAAATGATAGAGTTCTTATTAGATAAAACTGGAGGAATTGTGGGATTTCCTCCCACCTCCACCTCACTCCAGGCTTCATTTGATTTCTACAACGTGCTTTGCTCTTAGAAAACACTAATCACATTACCTCCTGGACAGGCCTCATTTGCAATCACTGCAGTCCTTCCCATCAGCTCTTCTCAGTCGTTTGTGTCTCTCATCTCATTTTGGGCTCTCAACCATCTACTCCTGTGATTATATTTAAATTTCAATGCCAGACAACTCTGCTTTGCATGTTAGAGCATCATCCTCCAGCCAAGCTTAAACAGAAGTAGTGTCAGGGCTTGCAGTCTAAATTATTTGTTCTGAGTTATATAAAGGGACTGTTACATTTTATGGATTTTGCCATAAAAACTATTGATCAAAACAATGGGTTCTGTGTGCTTGGACTTAGGAATTGTTGAAAGTGAGGGGAGGGGGAAAGGTTGAGAATACAGTAGAGAGGAGTCTCCCCTGGTAACAGCAAATTGTGTAACAGATACCAGTATAGAAAGACACATCAGCTGTCGTGTAACAGAATTCTGAAGTTGTTCTTCGTTCCAAATTATCTATAAGAGACGTAATGACATATGTTTCTCTCCCTTCCTTGCAACCACACATTCCTGTTATCTGTGGCATACGTGGACTCTCCTTGCTACTTCATGTCACAGGATGGACCTCTAGGTGCTACCACTGCACAACCAGCACCGGCAATAATTGAGGGTACTCTGCACTCTCACAACATTATTAATCCAGAAGCACAGCACTAAGTTAAATCTATTTTTTTCTACGACTTTAGAGCCAAGAGCTTGGCCAATACATGTGTTTCAACAGAAGTAGACTGTATACTGGAGGTTGCAGTTGTGCTTGACCAAGCGAGGGCGTTACCATCTCGGCTAATGACCTAAGGCACGTGGTACAGAAGACGGAGGAGGAAATGCTGAAGGTATCAGGTAATCGATTACCTGGGAAAGCCTCTTCCTAACTTCCAGTGTTAAAGACTGAGTAATTCTCTAGAAATGGAATATTTCTACCTTTTTCAGTTTTCTTGGTTGCCATACAAGGATTAATATATACTAATACCCAGTTTTTCTTAAATCTGGATAACTTTGTGCCCAAGTAACATGGTACAGCTTGTCTGTTTGCAATATTGTAGAAAAAAAAGACATCTGACTACTTCAGACAGGCTGTGTTTCAGCTGTCTTGTCGTACTAGCTCTATTGATAGCTCCTACCTAGAGTAAGCATGACAGAGGCTCTCAAGTACACGTGAATCAAAGCAAAATAATAACAAGAGCATACACGCGGACAAAAGGAGTGACAAATTTTCTAGGTTTGAAGGTATATGGTTTTCTTACTTATTTCCCTAAGGACTTCTTTTTTATTTTCCTTTCGTTGATTCACAGCCCTTTGCTTATTTTTTTTACTTGTTTATTCCAAACATAAACCAGCTATTAAATCCAAGCTGTTCAAAAAATACACAATTGAGAACATTTCACCTATAAACAATACTTGCAGATTTACTCTCTGAAAGCCATAACTGAAAAGCAAAGAGTGACTCTTCAACACAATGAAATCACAGACAAAATAGGCAGGAAACAATTTCAAAAAACAATAAACTACACACCACCATTCCAGACCTGCTTAATAGCATTCCAGAGCTTTCTAAAAAGCAATGATCATCAACGATCAGAGCAGACTTTTAATTAGTAAACTGATGTATTCTATAGAACAGAGTCACGTTACATTGTGTTCAGAGTCTCAGGTGTGTTTACATGACTTCATTCAACCTAAGCTGGACAACTGTATGAAGCATAAAATGCAAGTTCTTGTTTACACAGCTAAATTGTGATTAATGCGCACCATATGGAAGCACAGGCCAGCCCCAGTGAATAATTCTGTCTGCACAGAAACTTATAATGGGTTTGTAAAACAGGCGATCTGGCACTTGCTAAGGAATGGCAAAAAGGCTTAAATCGACTATCCACCAATGGGCTGGCAATTTTAAAATAGTAACACAGGCAATTAGAATAACTACAAAATAGAACTTTAACTAGGCAAAATAATTCCACAAGTGGCGCTTATGAATGTGGTAGATAATCAGGACAGGTACTTAGGACATGGGGATTATGTGTGGATTTTCATTAATAGAAAGAATGCAAGTGATATTTCATCCAGCAAATTGCATAACCAAAGCGAAAGATTAAGCTAGCACGTTAATCTGAGTCAGAAACGCACAGGAATGTATAATTAATGTATTGTTCAGGCAGCTCCTGACAGGACACAGGATGCCGGTAAGCAGATCACCAGGCAGTGTAACCCAACACAGCTCCAGGCAGCTACAAGAACCCACAGCAGCTGAAATACTCTCCCTGTTCCCCCAAGTCAAGGTAGTTTCCATGTTAACACACTCCTACTGTATGTGTTGCTATGCCTGTATGTCAGCTGGTATAGTTAACAGAAAACGAGAGTTAACTGTATTCTTTGAACATAGTAATGTCATTTAATCAATACTTTCCTGATTCCTTGTGGTTTTGCTCCATGTTTGCCTATGTTACCCAAATATATTGCTTCAGCATAGAGAGGAAATATCTTGGGAAGAGACGCTGTCCCCAGCAGAAGCAATAGTTCCCCCTCTGCATTCAGGTGTCTACAGAAGGAAATGGAGGCTGATTTTTTAGGGTAAATCATGGTGAATGGATTGAGGGGAGCTATAGGAGAGACTGCTTTGTTCTTGACCCTTTGCAAATGGTTTCGCTCATGGATTTCAGCATGACCCTGAGCTCAGAGCAGAGCAAACCACTTGGCTCAGCTGCTGCCGCCTCCTCCACAGTCCTTTGGAAAGCAGGCAGGGAACAAGTGTAGCCAACATGGTTCAGGTTTCGGTCGCTGAACCACCTTTTGCCTGATCCCACAGCTGGTTTCAAGTTCTGCTGCTGAGTAGATTTACTCGACATGGTGCACACAGGAATATACAATAATGAGAGCAAATCAGGCTCTTCATTTCAGGGATGTTTGTGTGCTAAGAAGGGCGTGAAAGCATGTATCAGTGCAACAGACCTGCAAAAGCCTGCTCTGTATTCTGTCAGTTCTTGCCTCATTTTCTTCTCTTGTATGTTTTTTACCTTCTTTGCCCTGCTCTGTTTGGAAACTTAGATATCTGATTGTCACTTGAGATGACAAACATCCTTTGCCTCAATGTCCCTTCCTCGGTAACGGATGTTTCCTTTCTGTATCACTCTGCTTGTAAAATTAATTTTCTTAATTAAACGATGTCTGCATTTATCACTTGCTCATCTTTATTTTACATCTTTGTAGCTCTTTTTTCTTGGCAAATATGCTTAAGAATGACTGCTCGTGCTCTTTATTTTATCAACTGAGGTTTAAACATCATAAATCCTTCCCTTAAAAAAGCACTAAATTCTGGTACTGTGGTTAGCTTAAATGCTAACCTTAACCTGCTGGTTTTGCAATTTCCCATAAAATATAAACATGCACTGAGTTCAGCTCTGGAAAGAAAATGAAGACTACTGTACTTATCAAAAAGGCCAAAAGGTCTGAGGTCTGAGGCCAAAAAGTGATATTCTAACCATGACAGCCCATATAACATAAACCAAATATTTGTTCCTGGGATTCCTGCACATACTAATTCCATTTAAGAGCCACTTGGTTGCTTTTAGGTATGAGTTTTCAGTCTGAGCTGAAGTTGTTCATGTTAGAATTAAAAGAAACCAGCAAATATTACATTCTTCACTGTCTTTTGATCAGTATGTTCTTTCCATGATCATTGCATTACCGTACTACTCTAGAGTAAACCAAGAAAGACATCTGGTTTTCAGCAATGATTGTAATTTTTTTTAGTTTTGTTATCAGAACTGTAAACAAATATTTCATCCACTGATTTTAAAAGAGGTCAATGACAATAAGTTGTCTCCCACAGCAAGAATTAGGGAAGGTCTTCTTAACTGAATAGGGAGAGACAATGATCGAGGGCTCAACAGTATCCACCAAAGTTTTTATACTGCTGCCTCCTACAATCTCTGTTAGCACTACAACCCTGGTATAAATAGGGCTTTCTTCTCCAGAAGGAAAACGTTCCCCTACAACATGAAAACAATTAGCTTTTTTATTGTTTTAAGTGTCTTTCCCTTTTCCTTTCCTTCTCCAGTTTTCATCCATCAATATAGCAATGGCAGCAAAGTAGGAGGAATGTGGCCTGATATTTGGTATGGGGTGGACAAAACACAGTTTGCATTGATGGTACCTGGGAATTCTTGGCAAATTCCCATATAAAAGGTAGCCAGGATCAAAACGACTTAACCTACAAATTCAAGTGAAATAGAATACATTCAAATCATTCAACCTACAGACCTTATATCTGACATCANGGTAAAATATGATTCAATACATACTCCTACAGCCTGAGTGTCTGGTGGACCTCTGCGCTAACAGGGTAGGTCACGGTACACCCAAAAATGTCACAGCAAATGATCTCATGAGGGAATTACATGGGTCACAAAAGAAAAGAGCCAAGAAAAGAATTTTATACCTGTCATTCCCTGTATAAAAAGTTCAGACAGTCAGAGCAGACTCTGCTACATACCCAGAAAAGACAAGGAAATGAAAGGCAAAGGAGGGAAGAGAAAGCTAAGGGAGATTGTTAGTCTTCTATGAAATACAAGATGATTAAATACTGTCAGGCTTTAATCCCTGCTGACAAGCAGAGCTGCATGAGAGATATGGGTTGATTAATTATAAGGAAAAAAGGCTGTGACACAAGCATATGAGGCAGAAACACCAAAAGGAGAGATTTTTTATTTATTTATTTATTTTCAAATAAAAGGCATTCACTAATGAAAGCAGAACCACTCGTCTGAATCTAAAACTTTCAGCCCTACTTCTAAATCCTAATGCAGTCTCCTAGCACATACCAGGGGAAATAATAAAAAAATTAAAAAAAATTTAAAAACCTAACACCCCAAACAACAACAAAGAACAAAAAACAACAAACAAACATACAAAGATCTCATAACCAAATTTGTTTTTCATAACAGAATTGAATTTTGACCCTGTATAAGCCTTTCTCATCCATACACTGGGTTTTATTAGTAGTGGCAATAAAGGACAACCCTGGAAAGGTTGGGTCAATGCAGTGCAGTGGCATAAAGGACTGATGTGGGACATCCTTCAGCGCATGGAAATGAAAGATTTCAGAGAGGTGCAAAGTGAAGCTTTTGAGAAGTCGAAGTGTCAGGAAAGATGCAGTTCAATAAGTATCAATGGGGAACAAGCAATTGTGACTTTTGTCTCTTCTTTCACGTGACTATTAAGTATTTAGAGTTTTTCTGGGTTATTTGCTGTACTAAGAGAATTTGATCGCAGCATCATATTTTTTGGAGCAGCCCCCTGGCCTCTGAATACAAAGCATAGCAGATTTTTTTTCAAAAAAATAATTTTTTTTTAAAAATCCCCACAACTAATTAATCAGAAACATTTTGTTGTGCTTGCAATCCTAAACCATGCTGCTCTCTGGCCACAGATCTGCCAAAAATAGTCTCCTGGGGGCTTTCTCACAGGGCCCTGCTCTGTTTGAGGCATCACATTGTCCGAGATGTGACTCGTATTTCACACAGACAAACTCTGATGAAACTCAATTTCTTGTCTAACATCCACAATTGATCTGGCATTTGGAAAGCCATTTCTGCTGTTTTAGCAGTTGCTAAGTAAATAGGGATTTAATTCTGGGCTGCCTGGAAACTAGTCAGCCTAGGTCTAGTATGGCACTAAGGTGAACTTTTGTCTTGTGACTCTAGAAAGACGAGACTACAAGCTAAATAAATAAATTAAATA
>WEIS01043834.1:187-13782 GCA_013389965.1 Todus mexicanus
TTTTTTTTTTTTTTTTTCTTTTTTTTTTTTTCTGGCAGTGCTCTTCAAAGGAAACTCATCTGAGCAGCTGGGAAAGTGCGAGTGCCCACTCCTACTCTAGCTGCGGGGTTCGTAGAAAGAGCTGTGCCCCAAGACTGCCGGTGTGTTATTCTTACCAGCAAAAAGGGAGGCCTGGCATTCGATGGGTTTGTTTTGGTTTTCAAACCAGCACAACCTAAAACAAACCAACTCTGTTAGAGAAACATTGCCTTCCATGAGATGTTCAGGTGAAAGACCTCTGACTCCCAACGTATTTTCGCTAGCTGTCACAGCTGATGTGGGCGGTCATGAGAGGGAAATGCATTTGTTGTTTCTAACTTTTTTTTTTCCTTCTTCCTTTCATTTGGCAAAGATTCCCCTTAAATAAATGGAAGTGAGGAGATCTTGAAATAAGCCCTAGCAAGTTTTAATCACACTTTTTCTTCTTGCAAGCGAGCCGTCATTCAGTAGCTAGGTGGTTCTAAATAAAGAACTCTAGTCAACAACAGGAAATAACTCCCACAGAAAAAAAGGGCAGAATACAAACTCTCAGCAACTCTCGTACATAGCTCACAACGGCCTTTTGTTCCATGCACATTAAGTCTAAAATCTTTACTTTTCAGAACATGTTCTTGTTCTAAGTAATTAAAACTTCTTTTTTTTTCTCCCCCTTGGCGCAAGTATGGATCCCTTCTTTGCCTTTCTCCTGAAATAGGCACATTTAAGAGTCGGAAAATCACAAGCTATTCCTATCTCATTTAATAAGTAAGGACATTCTAGGAACACCGCATGATGATCAGGATTTTCAAAAGTTACTAATGGTGGGGTGGGTTGTTTGGGTTTTTTCCTTTTCTCTCTCTCTTTTTTTTTTTTTTTCTGGCAGGGGGAGGTACCCCGTCCTGTCTTCAGCTGTGAACAGTTTACATCCTTCTTAACGTTCAGAAACCACTTTGCGTTCAGAAAGTGCAGAGCACCTGGTCTGTGGGGAGGGGGATAAAGGAGAAGCCACAGATCTCTAGCCACTTTTTAAAAACTTGGGCTATCATCTAGAATCAGAAGCTTTAAATTATACTAAACTCTGGAAATATTATCAGCAAAGACCACCTGTTTTCTCCAGCACACAGTCTTCCCAAGTTCAGGAGAAGAGCACGGCACACAGGATCTGACGCAGCCATAAGACAAGTGCCACATGGGAAGCACCGGCTGCGCTTCGTGGGGGAAACATTTTCAACTAAAACCCCAGGATTTCTGGAGTTTTGACAGTTCAGATGAACCCATCTGGGTTGATGAGCTACTCCTGCCTTCACTGCCTCTCTGATCCCACTCCTTGATTCTTTTTCTCCTCCCAGCCTGTGGTTCACCCTCTCAGAAGGAAAACAGCAATAGTGCCTGGCTATGGGAGAGAGCTGGGCTGTTAGCAAAGCTGGTTGGAGCTCAATGTCTTCAGCCTCCTCAAGCAGGGGAGTACGAGACGATGCTCAAGACAAGATCCTTTGACATACTCTAGGAGGAAATCCCATCTACTATGGCTGCTGACAGTAGAGTGAGTAGGATAAAAGACCTTAGGAGATGATGGAAAGTAGACTGGGGACAAAACCAGCATAGACCAACCAGGAATAGAACATAAAGCTCTGATTAACAAGAAACTTAGCCATACCAGCACTCGACGGATGAGAAACCAAGGGAATATAAACAAGAGGAAGAGAGGAAAAAACCCCGAAACACACAAAATAAAACAGAAGAGTTTGTTCTAGTTAAAGTCTAGGCTGTGAAACAGCATCTAAAGCTGCTTTCATGGGAGTCTGTCGAGCCTATAGTGCTCACAATAGCTAAACAAACATTCTGTATTCTTGTAATGGGGCTTTCAGGAAAACCAGCATTAATAGTCTGTTGGGTTGGTTGGTTGGGTTGTTTTTTTTAAATTCCTTAAGTTTTAAATTGTAGTCTGGTGCTGCCAACAACCAGGCTCTTCTGTAAGGTGTCATTTGGGAACGCGGCTCAGTCCTACCATAGCTTCCAGTTTACACTGAGTGAAGATGATTCCAGGTTTCAAGAAAGGGGATGAATTCCCCTTTTCACCCTTCAAAGAAACTTAAGCTGCAATCATTATTATAGGTGTAAGATTGCCCCTTCATTGGAGAAGTACAGCTCCAAAATATACATATTGCACCTTGCAGACTCGGGCCAGATCCCCTCATCTCTATTAGGACGCAGCAGACACACCTTAGTTTATAAGAAACATGAGGAGGCTATCTCCATACAGAACTGACAGTATCAGACCAGAAGACAGAAGTGCCTAATAATCTGATCAACAGTCCTCAAACAGGTCCATTTACTTCGCTGGAGAAACAACTGAGTTTGGGCTAGTGAAAAAAGAAAAAAAAAAACAAAACAGAAGTAGATTTCAGGACTGAGCATGACATATAAAAATGCACAACCAAAGTCCCTGAAAGAACATAACTGGATGACTCTATCTGGCTTAGAAAAAGTGTGGGTTTGGTGTGCTGGGGGAGGGGTGTGGGAATTTTAAGATGGTTGCTGCTTGTTAACCACCACGGATAGGCCTCTCCAGGAGGTGGGAGAGCTTCTTTAGGAACGCTGCTGTCATTTGTGGCAAGTATATTCTGGAGGATAAACATGTATACAGCAGCTTTTCATGGTCATCTCATTCCAGCACGTCTCCATCAAATCCACCTGATGTGGCTCTGTCACATCACAACCCAACTGTAAAACCCATTTCCATTTTAGAAACGAGTCCTGTTTGAATGGTACAGCTGCAAGAATCAAGGTTACCGATCCAGGCTGGATTTTTGTAGTTAGAATAGGTGAACTAGCTCAGCGTGCACGTGTGTACACCTGTGTCGGTCTGTGCACGTGCACCATCACAAGGAAGAGCAAATCAAATTTGCTTCCTAACGCAAAATGAACATGTAGGCTGAAGCGAATCCACATTCAAATCCAGCCCAGAATAAGTCTTGGTTATTGTATTATAAAGTCCTTGAAAGCGGGTTCAAACCTGAACTTGCAATTATAGCTTTTTCTGATTTAAAAAAATACCTGTCACCGAAAGGAAGAAAAATCAACGTAGCAAAGTATCTTAGGGCAGCTGTTCCATCGTTTCCCAGCTCTCACCCATTAGAGGTTAAATACTACAAGGATTTCAGCAGGACCAGCACGCTCTGAAAGATGTAGTCTCTCTGTCTTTTTCTCTCTCTCACTGAATGATATTTCTGCCCACATGCACTGACACATACAGCGTCTAACAAGGCTGTGATTCATTTTCAGTTCTAGTCATGCTCACAAGTGATGTAGCACACTTGCTGTGCCTTCAGGATCTGCGTAATTTAGCTTCATTTCTCTGCCCCCACCCTGCATTAAGTGAAGTTCCAACAAAGCCAAGTCATCTCCCACCAACTCACCCTCCCACCTGCTTGGGGGATGTGTACAGCGGGAGTATGAATAATAATAAAATTAAATTAATTTTTTTTAAAAAGGAAAGAGAAGGGGATGAGAGCTTGGGAGATATTGTGAATTGTTAGAAAGCTTTCTAACATCTACGGGGAGTGAATAACACCAATAATGGGATGTATACAACCAGATCACTGAAGCAGCTGCATCAATACTGAATCATCTCCCCATACATGTTAAAAGCACCGATGTGTCCTACATTGTGAATATCATGCATGCTCACACTAAAAAATGACTGGCGTTAAATCCGAATCCCTGATTTATAAAGGCAAGCACCTCCTCGGCCTCGCCCGCAGTAACTTCGTAGTGGCCGTTCACTTGTCCTCGCCTCTGTTGTAGTGCCTTTGACCAAGTGCAAGCCATTAGCACGTCCCAACTATGAACCTCATATCCAGTGGCTACCATCCCTCCTGAACTGCACGCAGCGGTTTTGTGATACAAATTACAAGCTGCTTCTGAGCTAAACTCCATGTATTTGAGGCATGAGGCCAAAGCTTGAACAAAGTGAAAGACAGGCTTTTTATTTGATAAATCTCATTATCTCGCTGGCATTCAAAATTCATCTCAGACACAGAAGTGCATTACCAAGTGGTTCTCTAGTTACTTAGAAGAGCCAAGATGCTTTAACACGTAAGTTAAAAAGGTGTTTAAACCCGCATCACGCCAACACTTCTAGCTCTCCCCCACCTTCAACTCAGAACTATGTTTTGATGAAACAGAAATCTTTATTTTTCAAAAGAAAAACAAGTCAACTGTATTTCTTCAGCAAACATCCCCAGGCAAAAATGAGTCACCGCAGACTCCTTCAAGCAGATTTTAGTGATCTGCATGATTCCCTTAATCCTTGACCAATGACACAGGGAAAGAAGAATTAGCACCAATAGCTAAAAAGTACTTCTCAGCATTACAGCTCTACTACAGAGAGGGTCGCTGTCACCGCAGAGCTTCAGCGAAGGAGGAGGGCATACACGGTCCCTCTTCCTTCGCACGAAACACGTATGCAAGGCTCTCCACCACGTAAGACACACCCCCCTTCAGCTACATTAGCCTCTCCTCTTGCTGACCCCCATTCATGACCAATATGGGCATGTCAGAGCAGAGATGAAATTCCCTACTTGCTGTAGGGGCCCATCTTCTCCTCTTCCTCACTCACGAAACACTTGCTCGGTTTGGCGCCACAGCTCATCAGCCCACTTACTAGTACATCCCCAGTTCAGGCACACTTAAGCCATCCTGCAAAGGCATAGCCCAAGAAGACACCAGAGTTTTGGGGCACCCAAGGCTAGTCCAAGCCTAATGTTTGGAAGAGGTGGGGTTCCTCTCTCTGACTTCCCACCAACATCCTCTTTTCTGCCAGGACAAGCCTAAGCAGATCAGCAGTTGAAGAAATACATTTCCTCATGGTCATTTGTTTCTCTGATCTCGTCTCCTCCTCAGAAGCTCTCAACTCTGTCAAAGAAACAGCGGAGTGACCACAGCCAGGGAAGGGTTGATGGACGTATCTGATGTATACCACACATGACTGGGAAGGAACTGGATCATCCCACAAGGCTGATATCACAAAGGGCTCTACAGGAGCTCTGAAACACTGGGAGGAGGCTAGATCCTGGGGCTGGGTACTTACTGGGATTAACGGGTCAGGCAAAGCAAGCAGCGGACTGTCATTTCAGCGGACGGGCTACTGCCTCATTTTGCAAATTGAAGAAATGAAGCACAGGGAAACTATGGGATGGCTTATAGTGGAAATGGAAGACAAGGCCGCATGTTTTGATTTCCAGAGCACTCAACACAAATCCAGCCTTCCTCATCCACAGCGTCACATTGTAAACATCCTCGGGGCAGGGCCTGCACCTCTCATTTGCTTTATGTCTGTGGCTTCCAATCTTTCCTGGTGTGCAGATCCCTTCACGCCTTCCAATAGGGCTGTGCACTTAAACCTGCTGACAACAGCCTTGCTTTCCTTGGCTTTCCTGCACATCTCGCACGTAGCCTGTGGATCCTTGTGAGCCAAAACCTGCGGTCTGTTCTCTGCGGTTCTTGCCGCAGATTCCCTCTCTTCCTGCTGATTCCTGCACGCCGCGAGTCAGCAGCAGGCATTTTCAAAGTAGCCCTAACTCAGCCTGCCTTGCCCTAATTCAAGACAAAAAGCGCAGAGCTTCCCTGTCATTTCAGCGTTTCCCATCTCAAGGTATGGGAGCTGTTGATCTCCCACATGAAAATGCATTATGCTGTCAGCCCAGCCTAAGGGCTGTTATTTAATTTACTTGAGGAGGTAAGTGAAAGCCCCTTCATGCAAATGCTTACAATGTGATCTGGAAAACAGCAGGCGTAATTAGATAAAATGGCAGCAAAGCCCACCAGGGAAATAATGTTAATTCATGAGGATTTTCCTCTCCACCTCCCTCTCAGCAAGGTTTGAAGCCAAGGAGGGGAAAAAATAATAATAATTACCAAAAAAAAAAAAAAATCAGAACGCACCTCAATGATCTATCTCCCGGTGAAGTAGAAAAACAGGACAGCAACCAGTGGGGTCATCTAAAACATGCCTCAACACGGCACCTCTGGCAGGATTGGCAGCCCATGCTCCTAAGCGATGAAGCACTGAAAGCAAAAATTGCTCTGTCACTGTCGTAAGTTATTCCAAGCAGAGATATAATGAGCCAACATCGCTAAACTTCGCATCATACCCTGACGAAGGCCTAAGCAGGCAACGGAAAAGACCGATCACATGATAACATCATCACTGCAACCCCCTACCCCCAGTCGTAATAATAAACCCAGAGATCTTTACAAGCCTTAAGAGCAGATCTGGCATTTTCAATCCACTTACATGTTCTTTCCCACAAAAAAATCCAGGAAAGGTTTTGGCCAAACCGCATCAGAGCATCATCGGTAAAGGAGAGCGCTAGGGCACCAGGCTTTCAGCGTGTGGAGCACCAATATGAGTGGCGGCGAAGTTCTCCAAGGGCAGTGATGCTCTTGCAGTGGCCTCAAGAAGCCATAGCTCCGCGTTTCAGCTTCCGTCAGCTCTCCCTCCCACCTACAAGCCAGCCAGCAAAGTCACCTCCTGATTGCTGACCTGCCACTACCAAAATGGATTCCAATTAGCCAACTCACTCATGGCTATTAGGAAAGAGAGACATTTTTTGTTGTTGAGTAATTACCCCTCACGAAATGGCTTACATCCCTAGTTGATTAGGTCACAACGCACTGTGAACAAACTGATGTAACAGAGATATCTTTAACCTGATAAATTAAGGCATACTTATCAACATAGAAAGCTTAATTGAAGTCACGCGCATGGTATATACCAAAGGCATCCAGACCCAGAACTGTAACACTCGCAAACAAAACAATGGTTGAGATCGAAAGACAACCCAACTTGCATATTGGGGGGAGGGGAGGAAAGAAGCTGGTTTGTTTGCTTAGTGTGAGGTTAGTAAATGACTCAAAGTGAACAGAGGAGTTTGACATCAGCACTTAAATAGGTAATGGCAAAATTCAGGCAGCACGTAGGGAAGAGATTTTGTTTGTTTGTTTCCTCATATACTTTATTCCAGCTAACAGAGCAAAAACCTTTTCTTCCAGCCAGGAATTCACTTGTTAGAGCAATCAGAAATAGACCAAGTTTGTACAAAGCACAAATAACCACATAGTGAGTGTGCCACAGCAAGGGCACAGCCTAAAGCACAGCCCATGAAGGCCCCCTAGAAGAATCTTCAACTACAGTCATCCTGGGTTGTCCTGCAAATAAATTTGATTTCATTTTCTCTCCCCTCACAAAATCCCAATCTTCAGTGTCCCTCCACCAACAAGACTCCAGCTGCCTGGAGAACAGCAGCTCCGCCACCATTTTCATCAAGTCATCCATCGCAGTACACTGGCTTACTTAAAACCAAACGCAATTCCCCTAGCCCGTAAATACCGATGACTTCCTGATTTGGGGACTTGCCCATCTATTAAAAACGAATCCATTCGCTTTGCAGACCGTGGCCCTAATCTTTCAAACAGCTACGCCTGTGCTTCACGGGAGCACGCGAGCACTTCAGTCCAATGTAAGCATTTGTCGAAGCGAGGCCAATGTTTCCTGTTGCAGTTAAAAACACATTATACAGTTAGGATGGAAAAAATATGACTGCGACACAAAATCAACCCTTTTCTTCCCATTTCGGGTCGGGGAAGCACTCGCAACGTAAATAAATATACGTGACAAGGGCCTGGGTAGAGCGAGTGCTGTGAACAGCTTAATACCGTGTTGGCTTCCTAAACCGGGAAACCGACTGGGTGTCATTTAATCTCCTAGATTAAAATCACTTAGCGAATATTGTATTGTTTCACCGTTCTCGCTGTCATTTTGGCGTCCGGGGCCTCGCCGGAGCTCTGCTGCTGGCTAACTCGCCGCTAATGAAACCTCGCGCAGGAGCAGCTGCCGGAATCTGTGTCAAACTGCATCTGGCACCCATCTATCTTCCAGCCATCTAAATTCACCTCTGAAATCATACAAAAGCAGCCGCAGAGCTCCCCGCGGCCGCTCCAACACACCAGCCTTTGTCTCATCAAGCCTGTTAAGCAATTTAAAGCCATTTATTTTTTTTAATTCGCCCTTGTATTTTACAGCAGCAGCTTGTTCAAAAGAAGCAAAGAAGTTAAGAAAAAAATTGGGGGGGGGGAAGAAGGGAAAAAAGTGCCCTTTTTTTTTTTTTAAAGCCTGTCAAGCTCTCAGTAGACTATCATTAAACCAGTTTTGGCTGAAACTGTATGTTTAGGGGTTTTCCAATGGAGACACTCTGGTGCCTGCCACACTCAGACAGGGAGGGGAGGCTGCCGTACAATTGTTGAATTGTTGTCATGGCTATTAAATATGCCGTAGCACAAATACCCGACAGGGCTGAAGGTTTACAGTGTATTGGCTCTGGAGAGGTATCAAAAATACTGGCATTAACTAGCAAGATAACTGAGTTATACAAACACTGAATAAAAGATTAAGTCAAAAGTTTCAAAAGGTTTATTAACTTCACTCCAAACCCCCCTCCCACTCTCTCTCCCCCTCGTCCCCCACTTGGGGCTTAAAGTACCCTGTAAATTCAAACTATTTGACATTTACTGCAGCATTAATTTGACCGAGTCTCCTCTAACATTTGGGGTAAAACTGCCTCTTCTCTCTTTGAGTTTTCTGCCGAGGATGGGAGTTTTGCTCCACCGTCTCATTAGGCTTCTGAGCAGCAGTTTGAGAGAGGGGCACAGTAAAGCCGTGACTTGCTGACTAAAACAGGTTAATGAGAAACAGGCTGGTGACTGAAATGGAAACTTCTCATTTCTCTCAAGAAAAGGCTGTATTGTCGAGATAAAGTAGAGCTTAGCTTGTCTATTAAGCAACTTTCAGAGGAGCGCTGCTCGAAACAGCAGCGCCACAAGCCCCATGGTGCGAGAGGAGGGGACGCGGCCCCCAGCGCAGGCACAGCCCCGGCGCTCAGCCAGGCCCTGCCAGGACAGACGCCTTTCTCTCCACACCAAAACCCAGCCAGCCGCCGGCAAGAAGGAAAAGAAGTAAAGGACACACTGTGCAGAGGCCATGGGATGTGCTGGGCTCTCCTCCCAGGGTGAAGTTGTCCATCCAGCCAAACGGGTCATGAGCCGGATCTCAGTGACATCCAGCCCGGTGACAAGGAGGACTCCAGGTGAGTGTGCCAGCCCGACCGTAAGGGCACCGGTGGGCGAATTCAGGAGGCGTTTCCTAGACTGAATGCTACGAACTGTGGAAGGAGCAGGAGAAACAGGATCTGTCAAGCCAACTAATTAAGGTGCATTTTCCTCACGCAGACTCATACACGTCTCTCCAGGCTATAGGGCTCTCATTTCTTGCCTCAACCCAAACCAGACAGAATGTATTTTGCATTTCTGTGACAATTTATTGTCAGCACTTCTCAGGAAGGAGAAGCACAGTGTACGTGTCCTAAGAAAATGTTTGCACGCTCACAGATCCCTCCATCTCTGCTGCTAACTGCATCACATCCATCCCCTTTGCAGCTTATGTGTTACAGCAACTGGCCCTCTTACTCCACGCTAACCCCATTTGAAAACACCTGGAAGCAGGCTCCTCTCCTGCCAGCTTCCTGAAGGAACCACGTAGACAAGAGATCGCGTTCTTGTGCCAAGGCTACAAGTCTGACTGCTGGCGCTGCCGCTCTTCTACCCATCGCATAAAAAGTGAATTTGTTTATGTTCTATGCAGGTTCACATTATAAAGATGCCTAAAAATGAAATCACCGGTGCTGAGAGGCTGAGTGAATATTCCTGTTGGCCCCCTCCAGACTCCGGTTGAGCTCTGCAGTAGGGCTGATGACAGCCCCAGTACCATGGCCACTGGGAAAAGCAACATAGATCAACAACTCATTTTTTACAGGCCAACAGGCTGACCTCTGGGCAGCATTGGAACAAGTCAGCATAAAGGTGACAAAGCTCTGTATACCATTATAAATCATCCAAACCAGCCAGCAGAAAATCCATGCGCTGATGGAGTTAGCTTATACCTTTTCCTATTTTTTTTTTCCTTCCCTTTGTAAACAGAGTTCTCCCCCTCCTCCCGCCCAACATCATCTCTCAACGCCCATATGGCAGGTTATCACGAGGGGCGTTCTCGCGTCCTGCTCTCTGCAAAAGCCGGTCCCGCTAACCAAGTGCCGGACGTCACACCAACAGATGACGCAAGCCATGCCCGTTGTCCAGGTGGTGGTGGTGGTGTGACCTATTTCTGGGCTACGGCAGTTTGGTTTGGGAGGAATATGCTGTGTCTACTGACAGAGAGGGGAGGAGGAGTGAATCATTTTAAGAAAGTCAGGAGTGAATCCTGATTCCTCTGTATTTGCCTTGTGTTGTCAGAGGGAAGTGAGATGCGAAAATGAAGGAACAGTGTCCAAGCCTCAGGATCTCACCATCAAGCTGGAGTGGAAGCAAAGAGGAGAAAGCATCCCTGCTGTAGGAAGCAGAAACTGCTCCTGCTTACAGCACGAAGACCCCCAGTAGCTGATTTCCTTAATGGCATTACAAAGGAGAAATACTTTAAAGGCAGATAGGTAATTCCCTCCTTCCCTGCCTTCCAACAAGCCCACTCATTCAAAAACTATCTGCTTCCCCACCTGACCATGAATAGGCAGCACCCGCCCAGCACCACTACCAGGTGTCTCAGGTTTTATGCACGTATAAGCTGCCCTGGAACTGGGGCAAATGTTTTCTCTGCTCTTTTACCAGGTGCAGTATTTCTTCAGTCATTCCTCTCTCACATGATAGATGGAACCAAATGAGTTTCGTAGCAACAGGGTCAGTTTTCCCAGCTAACTCTCCCTCTTGCAAGATTTTCTCTGGCATGGGCTGAAGCATCATCATTGGTTTTCTTATCACTTGAGGATTTTGCCATGTTTTAGAGTGACTCCTCTGGCCTATAAGGAGGCCAGCGCTGGCCTACCCACACAAACAGCATTTCAAAATTTACACTGTTGCCTTCCAGTCCCAATCCAGAGGGCATCCCACAGAGGTGGTGAAGGAAAGGGAAGCAAGATACTGATTTGCACAGAGCACAGCACTCCTTTAATTAAAGGAGACTGTCAGTTGGTCTGCATGTACTTTTTTGAAATCTTTGGGGCCTTCCAGCCCTTGCAATTTGCTGATCTCTTCAGCCATAGGGAATTCTCTGCAGATAAGCTGTCCTGGCACCTCACTCTGTGCAGACAACCCCTACAGAGCTGTGGTTGGTTTGTATTATGTGGCATGTGCACACTTCCTATCCAGAAAAGCAATACAACAAACAAAAAAAACCCGCTCCAAAATTCCCCATTCCCTCTATTGATTACGGAAATCTCCCCATTTCCAGTCTCCAGAAACTCCTGGAAAAGCAGGAAAGTCTTTGTGCCTACAACCCTTACAACATCATTTGTCAGAAATTATTTTTAAATAATAAAGGGAAGCGTGCTTAGATGGGGGAAACCAGCAAAGTGTATAGAACTGGGTTTGTATCAGGTGCTGTGTTCATTTAATGAGATTTTTCTCTAGCGTAGAAGTTTTCAAAACAGGGCAGCCAAGAATTCCCTTCCCTGGTTATCTATAAATCAGGGCTGGAGAGAGAAGAAACAGTCCCAGAGTGTGGTATGCATAAGTCTGAACAATCACTCCTCAAAGTCATGCAGGTAAACAGCTACACAGCCCCAATTAACAAAAAAAGGGCCACCTACAAACCAAGTATAGAATAAAACTTAAAACTCCATCAACCAACCTCACTTACCCATTAAAAGAGGCGGGGGGAAAGGCAGCTACCTCCCCACCAGCAGAAACTGTCCAAGACAAGCAGAGAGACCTGGTTCCATTTTTAGGAGCTTAGAAAGCACCAGATGAGAGGACAAAACCATTTAACAAGGCAGTCGTCGTGTCCTGATCACACTCCTCTATGAGCTGTGTGAACAAGCTCTGGCTGCCAAGTAGAAGGGCAGTCGTTGGGCCAGTAGCCTTAATGGTGTGCTTGAGCCATCGCTCAAATTGTATGGGGCACCAGAAGAAGGCACAGACATCAAAGCATAGAGCAAGGGAGGAAAGTACCTGAATAGAGAGGGAAATAAAGGCTTGAAACTGGGCAGGGGGCTTCCAGGTAAATAGGAGATAAAAATACAGATACACAGCTGCAAATGGGCACAGGAGGAGCTCCAAATCAAGGAGGTAAGGAGGGAACAGTAAAAGGAAAAGGGAGATCTAGACATGACTATGGCAGCAGGAAACAGTTTCGGTATTCTTCCCCCCACCCCCCTCATTCATTTGGATAAAAATAATAAGGACTGAGGTGTGAATCCAAGAGGCCAAGGATGGAAAAATTTGCTAAACTAGTAGCAAAAGATGACCCAGTTTGGACAAGAGGTTTAAGCAGAGGGCAATAAAGAGGAGAGAAGCAAGTTTGGAAACTTGTGTAGAGAAGATCACGACAGGATTTAGCAACCGTAAGGAATGGGAAGGGGGATGGGTAAAGAGAGGGGAGCTAAAAACAACAGAGTTGCAAGCTATGTTTTCATGGCACTAATTCAGCAAAGAAACAGCCTCAAATGGATGTAAACAATGGACTATTCATTAGGGGGTTCATTCCCTGCAACCCAGCAAACTATTGTCTACAAGCTTTAAATACCCCCTTCACACAAACACTAAATTAAAGAAAATGTGGAACATTAGATAATCTCAACAACTTGCTTCAAAATCACTACCCTCGAGCATGCACCCTGCTCGGCAGGCTCTTCTTCCCACCATCTGCCAGCATGTGGAAAAAAATAAATGATGAGGACCCCAATGCAGCAGTCCTGTAGGGGTCTGAAAGTAAAAACTGCTCTGCAAACATATGAACGAGGCACATAATGTTTGTGAAGTTTAAAATGCAATTCTGCTCTTGCCTATTCCTGTCCATCTCTCCCTCACATTTCAAGAAGGAGGTGGCTGTTCCATGTGTCCTATCCAATGGCTACACCACCACCAGCAATCTTTGCAGGGCCAGAGCTACCCATCTGACACAGCAGATAAACCAGCAACTAACAGTTTAGGGCTGTATCTCCGTTGCAGAAGGTACAGATCATGGAATCCGAGAATGTTTTGGATTGGAAGGGAGCTTTGAAGACCATCTGGTCCAGTCTCCCTGCAGTGAGCAGGGACATCTTCAACTAGATCAAGGTTGCTCAGAGCCCTGTCCAGCCTGACCTTGAACATTTCTAGGGATGGGGCGTCCTATCGCCTCTCTGGGCAACCTGGGCCAGTGTTTCACACCCTCACTGTATAGAATTTCTTCCTTGTATCTAGTCTAAATATCTTCTTTTAGTTTAAAACCATTACCCCTTGGCCTGTCACAACAGACCCTGCTAAAAAGACTGTCCCCATCTTTTTTACAGGCCCCCAGATTCACATTTCCTTCTGATGCCTCTATTATAGAATGGGGCAGTTAGAAGAGCTAGAAAAGATGTTTGACAACTATATTTGCTCATCTGTGCTTTGTCATTTAGAGCTTCCCAGTAACATCCCTTCCTGAGCACTGAGGTGCATGTCTTAGACCACAGCCACTGGGAGGGAAGGCTCTTGCGCTTCCCAGTCAA
>WEIS01043847.1:0-17890 GCA_013389965.1 Todus mexicanus
ATTTGGCCTGGTTTTGTTACATATGTACCACATTTGGTATTTTTTGATGGTGGTACCTAGGTAATATTATCCTTATATGGTGTTCCTGGATATGTCAACCTATACACTGTCGGCCTTGAAAGGCCTTACTCCCCAAAATATTCCCCAGTTTTCCCCCCCCAAGTTATCTGTGACTTCTGGCCACTGCTCACTTAACACCTCCTTAACCACCTGCAAAATCCAGCCACCCCTTAGAACACTAGCTGTAACTGTTGTCAGCTTCTCATATTGTTATCTCTGAGGTCCGGCAATTTCTCATGTCCTGTCCGGCAGTTTCCCACGTCCTTCGCAGTTAGCTTAGCTTCAGGCCAGGGCTCAGCCAGTGGCCTTGTCATTTGCCCACAGTTCTGAAAAAGAAAAAGGAAGGGGAAGATAGTGAGATAATATTTCTCAGTCACTCACTATCAACCTGGGAGACTGTACCAAGCTGGGTTCCCCAGGGATCTTTCCGCCTAACAGCTATGCAGCTACTACGAACCTGTGCAGGACTGTAAGCCATCTCAAGGACTGGCACAGAATTTCAATTAATCTTGTCCAGCTGGGGACCCAGTCTGGAAAACCATTAGTTGCAATCCAGTAGGGACAAGCACACTGCTCTGTGTGTTCATAGGGGCCATCTGCAGAAGTACGGGACGGAACAACTGGCTGTGGAGTGATTTTGCAGGAAAAGGTTATGTGATTTAGTGATTACAGGATGAACTTGGATTAGTAACAACAAACTGCTGAGAAGAAAGCACCCAGTGGTGAGAGGTATGGACAGGAATGCCATGCGTAAGATGAACAAAAATAATCCTTTCACTCTGGTCTAGTTGTGAAGATATTTGTTGGGCTACTCTGGCTAGTTACAGGGACAGTTCTCCAAGAATTAGAGAGTATTTCAGAGGAGAGCAATAAGAACCAGGTCTAAGAAACAAGACCTGTGAGGAAATGTTGAAGGAAATGAAAATGTTTAGGCTAAAGAAGAGGAAAGTAAAGGGAAGGATGCCAGTAATCTTCAAATACATCAAAGGTAGCTGCACCGAGGAAAGGATAAACTGCTTTTTCATGTGCTCAGGCACAGAGGAAGAATTAATGGCCTCAAGGGAAGATTTAGGTTAGCTGTGAGGAAAGCTTTCTAATGAGCTTTGGATAAAGCTCTGGCCCAGCTTGCCTTGGGAAACTGGGGAAGGTCCAGCAGGGAAAGTTTTTGAGAATGAGCTGAAGAAATGTCTGTCATTAGGGGTTAAGTACAACTGATCTTGCATTTAAGCTGTGAGATTAACCTCTTGAGGTCCTTTCTAGCCCTGTCCTCAGTGAACCCATGGAATTTCCTACAGCAAGGTGAGGATTTGCTCAGTATATCATTGGCCCTTCTTATCCAAGCCCTCGGCCACCATCAGGGCCTCTTTGGCTGTTAGGAGGAGAACCTGATGGTACAATTGGGGATCTGTGACAGAAACCTGCTTGTTTACAAAAGATAAACAAAACTCCATTCTGCTGAACCCAGTAAAAATCCTACAGCAGAAGCCAACTTCTTTGCTTACAGTTTTCAGGCTCCTTTCAGCTAACTCCCAGATTGAGAATACCCCCAGAGGAGTTTCTAGCCACTGTATCCCCAGTGCTATGTCAAGCTGCATCAGGTGGGTTTTTACTGTCTTCTCTTTGAATTCTTCCCATCTTTTTGCTATTTCCCTTTCAGAGAGACCCAAGTCTTCACTTTCCTTTTTTCCTTCCTGCATTCCATCATCTCTTTCTATAAATGTTTTCATTTTGGGAGAGGATGCCTGGTAACTTAGAGGTATTTCTTTCAATCTGTTCTTTCAATAATTGGAAGTGAAGGAAGTTACTTAAGCATGCACATTCAGAAAGATTTAATTCAAATCAAACCAACATTATGAATGACTAAACACTCCCCGCAAACTGTAAAATGGCAACATATGCAAATGACAAATATTACTTAGTGTTAGTCATGATTGTGACTGATGATTGGGCTGAAAAATTGTGAAGAGAAGCTTAGCAGAGGTAGGTGAATGAAAAATAAGATATTTAGTCTAATACTGGTAGATGCTGGAGTGTGCATGGAGTCCTGAAATTATGCAAGTGAACCCTGCTTAAACTGGAAAAAAGCCCCAAAAGTCAGTGGCAAAACAGTTAATGTTAGTGGCAGGCGCTCCATTCCTGTTTAACAAATACTTTCAGGCTTTTTTGCCTAAAGAGCAGTGTCTCTTTTTGCACTTTAATGGGGATGGTTCTTCTAAAAACACCAAGTTAAGCAGCAAAGAATAAAACATAGTTATTCTAAATGGAAAGGCAATTACCTCAGTGATGTTCCCCTGGGCATAAAAATCCTCATGCACTACTCAGTGGAGCTACAGTAACCCACTTTTGCAAGTCATTTAGCACATAGAATTGAGTTGTTTTTAATTGCTTGCTGAATTACCTGGGTTTTAGCTGTCAGCTCTTCCAGTTGCAAATTGGTTACAAGCTGAAGTGGGAAATACAGAGAAAGTGGTGGGTTTAAAAACAAGCCTGAAAAGTGTTTTTGTACAAGGAATTTCCAATCTGAATTGGAATTGTTCTCCAATTTGAAAAAAAGAAAAAAAAAAAAAAGAAAAAAAAAAAGAAGTTGCTGGGGATGCACCACTCAGACATCTAATTTCTCATTAAGGTTTTCCCAGATGGAGGGAGAACAGCTTTTGGGTAGTTTTGACTTAATTTCTACCTATGAAAGACAATATATTACCTCAATGTTGTCTCCAGCTAATATGAAGGAATAGATTCACACCTGTAATTACTAGCTTTGTTTTAAACATTTTGGTGCATGAAAAGGTGAGATTAACTGGGATTTTTAAATGGGTGGGTTTTCTTGAGTTAGCTGAGGATCTTGGTTCATATGTTAAGAAACCCATTATGACCCCTGCTGTTAGTTTTTGGGAAAATAACATTTTCAGTAGCAACAGCAATGCAATCCTGAAAGCTAATCTGGAGAAAAAAGTGGTATCACCACAAAACGTCAACGCGATGAAAGCCAACTACTTGAGGCTGAACCAGACTTTACTGGTTTCTATAGTTCAGCAACTGAAACTCTCACCAAAGTCCAGGGCAAACAAACTTATATTAGTTTCAGCAGGCCCTGGCAAGAGCCCTGCAAGAGAAATCTCCTGTGCCACACCTCCCATATTGCTCCTTGCTGGAGGGCCTCCAAATCCCTTTGTCTACTCTAAATCTGAGCACACTGCTGTAGAAGCAAGTCAAATCAGCTCCTCTCTCCTCTCTGTGACCAGAAATAATAATAACTGGATTTTTTGCCTCAGTCTCTAGCTCTTCCCATGCTCTTTTTTTATGCAACAGTGCCTGGATCTCAAAGAGTTCAAACATCTCAACCTTCTATGCCCCTGAAAATATTTTTCTGTATCCCTTAAGCAGTCCCCCATCCACAGTACTGTCCCTGTGCATTCGCACTGACACTGCGCTGGCGTTGCAATGATGTACTTGTGTCATCTCCACAGGCATATAATGACAGGCTTTTGTGTGGTCTTGATGTGGAAATTTACCCTCTGCTCAGACAGATGTATAGCTACACAATGATGAAGAAGAAAAAGGGAATGCATCACAAACTAGAGGAATGGGACCGCTGCTTGCAGGCTGGAAGATTTTTAGCATTTCAGACACCAGGGAATCTGGACCCTCAAAAGCAACCCACACCCATGCTTCAGAGCCCTATAAAACAAAGCTCTGATGGCAAGTAAAAATAAAGCCAAGTCCTGCACTGAAGTTACCACTTAATACTTTGCAAATGTGCATGTTTTGTTCTGTCATATTTGTTTGGTAAATTCTACCCTGATGCAATTTGAAGCAGCTGGGATCTTCAAGTCCTGTGATGACTCTGGCCTTCCTAAAATCAGAGCGTTCAACACCATGTTGTTCATGACCACCACAGGACTCTCCCCCACCTTTCATCTGGCGATGAGGGCTATGTAGCTGCCACTAGAGCCTTCAACACCTCTGGGTCTCCCCGCTTGCCACAGTCCTGTACCTTGGAGGGAAGCTAACTGGCTGACTCCTTGCCCTGCCCTTTTTTACCATGGGAGAGACAAGGATATACCCTCATTCAAGTGCTAAAGCTCCATGCTTGCATTTCCTTTGAGCCTCGGTGGTTGTTTACGCTGGATTTCTCCCAGTGCTTTGTACCTAGTGCAGATGACTAAATCCTAGGATTCCTATGACCTTCCTAGGGAAGGTCATATCAGCTGTTCCCACATGCCTCAGCTAAGAGCACACTGTGTATCCTGCTTCATGTTGCTTCATCCCAAAGTTCCTAGGGTTCTGCCGACTAGCAGGATATCGCCCATTTAAACTGGCCAAGAAATCTGGGATTCTACCTCATTTGCTACTCACAAGCAATGAGGCTTGGAAAGTCAATCAGAGGAGACTAAGCACGTGCTCTCTGCTGGAGGAGTACAGATGCTACATAGAGAGCCCGCACACCGAGATCCGAAATAGGCTGTAACAAGGAGCATCGTGGAACAACATCACACTGAAGGTAGAACTACCATAATCAAGTGTTGAGCTGAATACAGTGGAGGGGCAGCCAAGAAAATCACAGTCTCCGTGTGCTACTACTTTTGCCAAGCTAGTTCCTATGGCACGTGCAGCACACAGACTCTCCAGGCCCTGCTAGGCTGCGTGTTGCACTGAGCTGCCGACTCCTGAGGTGAAAACTCAAAGAGGAATAAGTCCAGTCAGCACATACATTACATCATACTTTTATATTCATTTTCCCCTGCAAGTTTTAACCAGCTTTTTTTTTTTTTTTTCAGTGTGATTCAAATACCAGTCTGAGGAGGTCATTCACAGGAAGGATTTGTTCTTTGCTTAGCTGGCTGGAAACCAGCGTTAAGCTCCAAGCAGGTCTATGCTTTAAGACCCAGCCAATGCACAAAATGTGCTGTTTAGATGTCCTGCACAAAGCTGAGGCCTCCTCTTTCACTGTTGTGCTGTGAGTTAGCCACAGGAGTAAGGCAACAAGGTATATTTTTTCTGTGCTGATATAGCTATTGCTGTCAGAGACAACAGCACTGCAGCACCCTCAGGTCACGAGTTCTGCTTTCCACCGTGTGGCTGATTGAATGTTCACAGACGTTGCTGGAAAGCCTCCCATTGACTGTGATGCTCTCTGAAGCGAAGCTGTGCACAGCGTAAGTGCCTCGTGGTAGGATGCAGCTGCACATCAGACAATGTTTGGAGCAGCGATGAAATCCAGGCTCATATCCTCCATTCAGCAGATTTTTGCTACACACACTCACAGGAGAGAAAGGGTGTGTACGAAGTCAAGCAGGGGGGATGTACTGAATAGGTGGGCCCAACTGTCCCATCCCATTAGCCGCGTCTGCTACTACGCGTGTCCTCCTAGCTGTGTAATGTGGTAGCGGTCACGTAACTCCTGAATGCCCCCTGCTCTCCATCCACTCCACAGCTGCATCCAGCATTATATGCCTATAGAAATGCCTCTGTGGAGGTCATTTCAAGTTCATTACAGCTGTGACCTTGCAGAGTCCAGCTCAGCAAGCTGGCAGAGCCAGCAGTGCTGTGAACCTGCTTTTAATGTGGAAAGGGTCATTGAAGAATTCCTCACTCCTTTCTAGTTATGTCTTCCTTACAGGAAGCTTTTGACATGGCTTTGGTCCAGCTGGCTCTCTGAGGAAAGGAGAGTCTTTCCACATACAAACCTGCTGTGAACTTTATGATTTTTTAAAAGTATTGACAAAATTAAACATGTCAATTGTCAGTTGATTTAGTGAAAGTAGGGAAAGAGGTAGATTTAGGCACGTGAGACCTCTTGCTCTTGAAAACAAAATGGAAATTTAAAACCAGTCAGGGCTCCATATGGGCCCAAATCTCTGCAGGCAAAGGGAATGCAAATAAAGAGGGTTATTTTAAGAACTCAATAAGTAATCAAGTTCCCATTTAGGCTAGGCTGATAACAAGCAAGTGAATAGATCCTGCAGCTTCAGAGCATGCAGCCTTGGGAAGTCACAGTCCTGCAGTGGCTAGCCTTTAAAGTGATTGCAGCTTCTCTGTGAGAGTTAATTCGAGGACAAAGGGAATAAAATAGGAAGCACACCACTTTGCTGATGTGTGATGCATGCCTTATCTGTCACAGAAAGCATTCTCCCACAGGGAGGAAAAAGGATTGATCTTCACTGGTACAGCAAGACCTTTCTGCCGTCTTTCTTACAAAGGGTCTAAAGTAGATAAAAACCTTCTCGAAAATCCATCCAGATCATCCCTGCCTGGTAATGTTTTCCAATACTTTTGTGAGGAATGAGTACTAGCGAGATCTTTTTGAAAGGAGCCACTAGTGCCACCATCTCCAAGAAAAATTATTCCTGAGGCCAACTTAAGGTCTTAGAAATATTCCTTTTTGGTCTAGCGCAATAGGTACAGATGGACTAGCAACAAAATGACTATGGCTGTGACTTTCAGTGCACCTATCCAGATTGGTAGCAAGGGATCTTTAGTGACAGAACAAAAGATGTAGTGAAGTGTGGACATCTGAAGCAGGAAAGGCCAGATTCAGCTCTGATGGAAGCAGCACAAGTCTTAGTCAGCCACGACTGTTTTAAGTACTCGCCAAAATGAAGTCATGCCTTCCTTTGGTGGATGGCTATGTATCTCCAATGCAGTACAAGCCCACAAGTCTCTACTGGGTCTTAGCAGACCCCAGGAGCACAGTCACAAGGTCTCACATTGGACTGGGTTGGCTCTACACTAGCTCTCTAGCGACTGGGGAAGAAACTCTGTTTCCCTTGAGCCCATCAGGGAACCTGTACCCATAAAAGGGAACTAGAGACCAAATAGCACTTTGTGAGCTTGCATCTGTCACCCCAGCAAAGCCAGTGGATTCCTGAGCCTGACAGACTTTAGATCTGACCTTGTTTTAACCTCTCATCTGAGATAAACCAGGTAATTCAATCTGCAAGTCTGACTAACTTGTTTCAGAGACTTTTGCATCCAGACAGACAGCACGATTATGTAATAATTCAACTGAATTTCTGTTGAAGATGTATTTCTACAGTAAATACAATTATTTAGACATGTAACAGGAAATGAGAAAGATTGTAACATAGAAATTAGTTATGTTGAGTAATCTTCCTGGATGTTTTGTAGCTGTACACAGATGACAAAGACATCTAATCTACTGACTGAGGACTTATCTTAATGTCTTCCCAAAGCGAGGACTGACATAAAGAATTTTCAAGTCTAGTCATCCGTATGGAAAACAGGGTAAAAATGTATAAAAATACACAATAAGCAGACTGAAAGGAACTTGTAGGAAAGCTAAATTACCATAACTTTTATTTTAGTTTTGTTCTGCTGCTCTAAAAGTTGGATGAATGAGTTGATAAGTACTGGAAAGTCATTTTTTGCATGTCTGTGTGTACACATAGATATCCCTCTACATGCACTCATGTACGAAGTTTGCCCAGAACCTGCTTCTTCTCAGAATCAGCAACCCATTAGGCTCAGGGTTAAGTGCCATTTCTCCTGAATAAATGGATAATTACAGTTCATTAGTAGACCAGGCACTCTGTTCTCTTTCACTTTAAAGCACTGTCTTTTCTTTCTGTTGAAGCAATGCCATATCATGTTTACAAAAAACCCCACAACCAAACAACGACAATAACAAACACAAAAAACCTAAATAAAACCACCACCAAAATAACAACAACAACAAAGAAGTGAAGTATAACTCTAAATGCCAGAAAGGAGAAGAAAAACACTTCTAAGCCTAGAGAAATCCTCTTTTTTGTTAAACCTTGTAGGTAAAATCTTGGACTGACAGAAGTCAAAGGCAGCAATCCCACTCATTTTAGCGGGGCCAAGATTTCAGTGTGATTTGTGTATTCTCACCGTGTATAGCTTGATCTCTCCTAAATAGATTTATAGCAGGCAGGAGAAACTACAACACTATAAAACTTTGGTGTATACATACAAAGGGAATTAGTAGACACAAAAGATTTTGGCACATAAAGTCAGGTTTGAAAATGTAGCCCTTTATCAGCTTGAACAAATGTATGTAGTAAATCCTGATAATTCCTGTAGAACTGCTTGCACATTTTTGAGAATGTGGTTTCTGTGTATTATACTCTTTGCTTGCCTAAAGACAGACTCTGCAATCAGCAGCAGTTCTGTCTGAGTAAGGTCTTAAGACGGCATCCCTGTGATGCATTACAGAATATTCTGTTCCCAAAGTATTATCGCCACAGACAGTAAGTATAGATGTTAAATCTGGAAACTTTCTGTAGGGAATTCAATTGATTTTCCATACACAAAAATGCTGCCTATATATCGAAATGCCTGAGCTCTCATTTCTAGAGAATCGCACATCTGGGTATGAAACAGAGTTTTAAAATATTATGACATGAATTTTGCATGAAGAGGAAACACAATTGAAAAGTCTAAAAAAGTTGAACTGTGATTTTCCAAACAAACAGCCCAGCATTAAATGAATACATTTGAGATTTCTCCTGGCAATAAAAGATAGAAATCATGTTGACTGTGCTACATAGATGGTCTCAAAATTAATCCTGAAAAAGATCTTTAAGCAACAAAAATTACCTGGCAGTTATGAAACTCAAAGTTGGCTATTGATCTAGAATGAAAACTCATTTTTAAACTTCAGAGCTTTCTTTGAAATGGAAAGGCCAGTTGACTGGCAGGTTAGTGCAAAATTGGCTCTGGAATTGCTTTTGTAGCAGGTCAGATGCAGGCATGACAGCGATCTGTTGATGGCTTTTCACTGGAAAACAGTGATAGCTTCAGTGGAGGCATTTCTGAGAATTGTCACATTCCAATTGACCCCCCAATGGTTTTCTGCTCCCCCCCCCCCCCCCCGGGAGGCCTGCCTGCTGCTGTGTCACTGTGGGTGGCAAGGAAGGGTCTTCCTCAAGGAGTGGGAGCCCAGCACAGGGAGTTCTTCTGGACCAAGCTCCAGAACTCTGGCAGGGAAGATGCAAATACTTCATTAATAAAAAAAATTAAAATAATTAATTATGAATCCAGCCAGCATAAGCCAACATTTTCATTTCAAACAGCCCCAAGGAAGCTGTGTAATTGCCACTTGCTGTTATTTGGTCTTTCAGGGACCTGGCGCAGTGTGCAACCATGTGTCCAGCTCACTGAGCACGCACCTTTGGAGCGACTTTGTGAGTTGTGTGCTGCTGTCTGGGTAGAAATGAGCTTGTCACCACCATGTGGGGGCCAAGCAGCTGCATGGTCCTGGGTGCCATGGAGCTGCCTCTCCAGTCGTTCTGGCTAACTCTACCTTCACTCCAGCTCAGGGAGGTAGAAAACTTGTACACAGGCAGCACAACCAACCTACCCAGCAACGTGTTGTCTTCTGATGGTCTTGCCCACATGCTACCTGTTCTCAAGACTGTGGGGCTGAGTGTTTGGCCATGGGGAAGGAAAGGGGCAGCCCCATAAACCTGGTGCCCCTCCCTGAATGTAGATGGTGAGAAACCTTCTCTGGACAGGCAATGGCGGACTGGTGGCTTTGCTGGCCCCCCATCCTTAACCTCATGGGAGGGAGCACCAAGGGGGGATTTTCCCTGCTCCTCCCCACACAGTGGGTACTGCTTGCCCACTGTGGCTTCACAGCCAGATTAGGTGGCAGTGGGGCTACGGGCACCCAACATGGGGCTGATGAGCTGGCTTGGCTCTAGGTCTCCATGGGGTGGAGAGATGTTGAGGAAGCTTCCCCACCCAAGCGGTGAAGCTGGGTTTTCCTGCAGATGAGGACAAGACAAGCCACGTTGGTTTCAAGCAAGCACATTGGGCTTGGGTGGAGCCGGCAGTGGTGTGAGGCTGGGGAAAGAGATGGGCTCAGGTGCCACAGTGCAGCAGTGGAAGCCTCTTCAGGCCATCCTGGCCACCATGACAGGGGAGGGCAGTGGCAGCATGTAGGATCAAATCTGATGCCCTCTCCAGGAAGGCACTCCAGTGGAGAAACCACCGGCTACAGATGATGCCTGATCCCCCAGCAGGCAAGGCAAGCAACTGTGCAGACAGCGAGGCTTCTCACCGCAGCCTGTTGTGCTGCTGGCCCCAGTGCCCAGCGCCCATCGAGTGTCCTCAGCTTGCAGGAGAGCACCTTCCCTGCAAGGAATTCCAGGGCATGGCCCAAGTGCGATAGCTTGATGGTGCTGGAGGCTTACACCCCTCACACCCCAAACTTCACTAAAAATGGGGTGTACAAGTCACTGTGCTGCAGCACTTCATAAAGTGCAAATTGGAAGTGCAGAGGGCAGTGACTTCGTAGGCAAACAGAGTGGCCATTATGTGCTTAGCAGTGTTCAGGGCCCTCAACTTTAGGGCCTGTTTTATGGAGAGAATAAATACAGGTTGGAGGGGTGAGATTATCCTGTTCTCACTGAAAAATCCACCACAACTTTAAATACTGTCTAGTCAGTGATCAGAGAGACCTCACCAAATAAGACTTTTCCAGCCCTTTCAGCCAGATTACTTTTCAAAGGTAAAACATCTGGCTGATAATAAAGATATTAATCTGAAGTGCTGCCTTTGCATTTACCTGAATGTCCATAAATTCTCAGGCTGTAAAAGTAAAATTTTTATTTAATTCCAAAATACACTTGCATAACCTTAAGTCTCCAGCCTGGTGAAATGAAAACATCAAGTGTATAAAACAGTCTACCCAAGATCCAAAGGCAGTACAGTTTGAGCCCCAGGCTTTTCTACAACTGTTGTGCTTGGGGCTACAATTAAACTTTTCAACTTCAAAATAAATATTTTTAAAAATTAGAACAATCTTCTGAATTATTCTGACACAAGCTAGAATGTTTACTTTGCATAAATCAATAAGGAATATTTCTCTACCACTGAAGAACTTTAAACAGGATTCAAGATGCTGTGAGTAATTTACCACCTGAAGCATCAAGGCCAAGACAGCACACAGAGTGTTCCAGTGACAGGCAAAGGTACGTGAAGGAATTAGTCAAGGGAAAGATTTATTTTCTTCTGCTTGTAGGAAATGGATTTCATAAGATCTTAGAGTTATTGAAACACAGTTCCTAACACTTGAGCTATCTAGGTCATACATTATGTACATGATACTCTCTAGAATATTTTACAAAGTATTAAAATGATTAGTAGATGTTATAAGAAGTTGCTGACATGAACAGTATGTCCTACAGATGGTTATAAATGCATCAGTAGGAGTTTGATTTTAAAGATCTCGTTGACCAAAGGCATCTATCTTCCTTATTTTTCTAAGCATAGTGAAATACTTTGAGAGCTGAGGAAAGTTTTTAGTCTAATTAAAATTTGAGCATTGAATAATTGACTATTAAATGAACAAGAGAAAAACTATCAGGGCAAATGTCTAGACTTTTAATACATGAAAGTAGTGTGATCAGAAGAACTGTCCCGACACCCATCACATTCATGTCTCTGGGATAAGGCAGAAGGGTGCTCTACGTCTATACATACAGGCTCTCTGCTAGTTCACCTTGCCAGGAGCGGCTGTTCACAAGTGTTCAGGGATGATGTACGCAGAATAGGGTTGGTAAAACACACTCCTTCCCCAGCAAACCATCCCTACTTTCAGGGATCATAGGGTTAGAAACAATAAGAGGCACTTTAAATTACAATTTTAAAGAAGTGAAGGGACTTGCTTTAATGTTTGTTCTAACTGCTTGCTTCCCAGATAAATCCTCCCATACTTTAATTCCCAGCATACTTCACTAATTTTCATTTGTTGAACTATTTCAGTTCAATCTGAGTTTAGAGCAACAATTTCACTTTTGCACTCAACTGCCCACTTCTTGCCCTGCCCCATGATCAGTAGCAAACAGCGATATTGAGTACACAGGGTGTTTTAGGCTTGTTTTCATTTCTTGTTCACACAAAAATGAATGACAAACCTGTGGTCTGAGGGGCCTGATCAATCCTGGGTTATGAGTTCTCCTTCACCTCAGTGCAAGCATGACTTTCTGGACAAGCGGAACATTTGCCTCCACATGACTGATCAGCTCATACACCAAGAAAGACTGATTGCAAAAACAGTTTAAGCCATTTGGCCTTTTCAAAGTAGTACCTCTTTCTGCTCTTGCCAGCCAAGAGAAGAATTATGTTCCCCTTTATGTGACAATTTTAAAAGAAGTTGGTTCAAAGCAAACAGTAAAATGAGCTTAGTGGAATTCCTGACTCTATAACAGAATGATGTATGTAGCCATAAGAAATATTTGCAATTTGTTAGAATCAACAAATTTCCTAAAGAATCAAGCCATCCACCAAACAAATCATTTTGGGTTGACACAATATTATGGTTTCCTTGGGCTCCACGTACCCTTCACTAGCTTGTCTTATACTCATCTTGCAAATTCTCTGGAGCAAGGATCATCTTCTTAGCCCCTGTTTACAGTGTCCCCAGCACAAATAGTTCCCAGCTAAAGCTGGTGGGTGTTGTCATCACAGAAATAATTGCAAATATCAGATTTACAGTGGAGCCTCCATAGCCCTTCTTGAAGGTTACACAGCAATGTTTTCCTTAACTTTGCAGTCTGATTCGTAAACCACATATTCTGGGGAATTTCTGACAGAAACTTGGCTTTCAGCAAGGACTTAAGCCCATGAATTGTTGTTATTACACCGTATTGAAATGTATTCTTGAACAGGAATGGACTGAAGTCCACATATACATGTTTTGCTGTAAGTGTTTTTTTAAGAGCACTTCCCTGGAAGATGTGTGGCCTGTCTTACTCCTCTCCAGGCCATCATTTCATGTGTTTATGAGCCAGATTGTTTCTCTGAGGTGACACAATTCCTCTACCAGAGTCAGCAGTGGGTTCCCAGACACGTCATTACTGTCCTCGGGGAGGAAGTGTGAGTCTATGCAGAATGAACCAGGCTTCTTACCCTGGGCCTTGAATTGCTGGAACTGCAAGCACAGTACTTTGCATTAGTCATGAAAAACAGGCTTTTCCTCAAGATCCCTCCTACCAGCATTGATGGCCAATCTGAAGCATTAACTGCATATGCTACTAAACTTGCTGGGATAATTACTAATATGCATTATAATAAGAAAGCTGCTCCCTACTCCTAATGAACAGGGAGGATTAAACCACCTCTCTTCTAGAGAAAACAGGTGATTCATCTCTCTTATTAAGAGAAAAGACTGACATATGCTGAGCATATTGTACTGTCTCTTGTGAAGTTCTAAAGCTTCCTCTGTAGGCAAGGATCACTAAGAAGAAATTGCCTTCCTTTGCTCTCCCTTCCCCCCGCAGTGGAAACCATTTGATCCTTCCCTATGCCATAAACAAAGCTGCCTGTGTGCAATTGAGAAGAGCTCTTCAAAGATTTGAGATGTACAACTGAAGCCAACCACAGAAAGAATGGCTGAGGCTTGGCTGAATTTAATTGAAGTAATTCCCTCACTTAGGCTGGGAACCCAGACAACCTAAAAATACTTTGGCACTGTCTTCTGACTCTGATTTTAGGCATGTACTTTGTGTTTGTTTCTTTTTGGTGACAGAAGATGTTACCTAAGAAGTTGTTGGTTTGATTTTAATATGAGCTTTCCACAAAGCCTTTTCCGAAATCTGGGGCGCACATTTTACAACAGCTGGGGAATATCCTATGTCCTATGCATTGGTAAGGTATGTTATAATCTATAGACATTTTCTGTTGAAAAAATGCAGGTGCCTGGTTTATGGCAGGATTTTTTTTACACTGCAGGCTGGCTGAAGCAAAACTCTTACCCTTTTTTTTCCAGCGTGTCTCACAATTCTAATGCAATCAGCTCAGCTTCCGCAAAATGGTTCCAAGAGTGCTCATATCCAAATTTGCTCTTTGAGTAGCAGGATTGAATTAACAAAAAGAATGTTGGTTTATACCACACTGGCATCTATGTATATGCAATGCTATCATCTCTGAGACATGCTCTGATTCGATCCTTCTGACCAATTTTGAAATAAGTCAAGAAGAATTCTTCAGCTTCCCCTGGATGACTTTACTTTGAGGCCTGGATCATAAAAATATATTGAAGATTATGGAATCCAAAATCACAAAAGTTCTCAGTAAATTTGCTGGTTCTCATTATAAGAACCAGAAGTAGAAAGCAACTTTTTGCAACGGTTTTTAGGCTGTTGATTACTCCTTTCAGCTTTGCTAACTACTCAGAAAGAAAGAAATCACCTGCCAGTCACACTGATACATACATAAAAGAAATGTAATCAAAATATCTGGTTTTTCCTGAACTTGATTGTGAAAATTCTGTATTTTTAACTAAAAGTTCAAATACCAACCAAAATGATGTATCAATTTTGATTTTTTTTTTTGGTAAGCTTTATAGCTGACTGGAAACAAGATTATATTTTTGATATTTTCAGATAAAATTATTGATTGAAATTAAATGTCTAGATCAACAAATTTTGCACATTATAAGAGCAAGAGCTCATTTTTGTGTATAGAAAAGTAAACATCTCTTGATATGGCCATAAACCTACATCACAATCCAAGATGTTATGAAAGAATAATGTAATTAATTTTTTTTTAAAAAAATTAACTAATGAATGGACAACAGTGTGACAAGAATAGGAGACGGCACAACTCATTCTTTTCTTTATAGTTTTAAATGGAGACACAGTCTCAGTCTTGCAAAACAATGATCTTCAGGGGATTTTCACAGAACACTTAACATACTGCCACGTCATGTTCCTAAAGCACTTTCAATGTTTCTCTAAGGGAATGAGGGCTCTCCTACAGATGTTCTGTCCCTGCCTTTTAGGATTGAGCTCCCCACAAAGTTCTAGGAACACAGCTTTCTCACTCCAGCTGCTGCAGTCACCCTGGATACCCAGCACTCTTCTGACCTTTTGGGCCCATTACCCAAGGCCAGACACTACTACACTAATTAAGGAGCTCCTTCAAAACAATTCCCTCAGGAGTCAGCTCTGTAGTCCTGGCATCTGCTTCCTGCTTCCTTTCTCCCATCTCTTCTCCCTTGCTGCTTCCTTGGCCTCTTCCGGGCCCACCAGCAGCTGGGGAAGAAATTGCTACTCTGACAAATGCATTTATCTCCATTTGGATAATCTGCAAAGCTACAGAAGTGTAGGAGAGACTCAGGTCAGATATTCTAAGCTGTCCAGGAGGGCACCAGCAAGATGACCCTGGAGGTTCTGGGTGAAAGCTGCTCCCCAAGGGGACAACAGCAGGGAATGCTGTGGTGGCAGGCTGCTCGCTCAGTCACAGCTCCTTAGCCGCACTGGCAGCCCCAGCCTTGCAAGAACCTCGTGATACACTCCGGTGCTTGGCTCTTGCAGTATCTACTGCAAGTTGGAGGTTTCATCACATCTCCTTAACCCACAGAGGAGGGGCCACAACTCTNCAGTAAAGTATGATTAAGACCCTCAGCACTGCCAAAGCAGAGCAACGGCAAACAGATGTTTTGTAGGGCCATTTAATACTCCAATATCAAGGCAGCAGGGAGTTGCATGGACATTGAGACTTTTAAAAGCCCTTACGTGGCTCAACCTTATGTCCCTGCAAATTTTGTCCCATTCAAAGTACTCTCGAATGCAAAGGAGATCATGAAATGAAGAGATACACCTTGCCTTGTCCAGTCCTGGACATCAGGTCAATATTGTAGTCCAGAAACAGACTCAGGCATAGCTTCTGGGATGGCCAGTCTTTGCATGAACTGCAAAAATTACTTAAAGTGACATCTTGACAAAAGGGACAGGGAAAAGACATTAAATTAGTTACTAGTGGCTGCTCAAGTACTGAAAGCTGAGAAATCCGAACCAAATAAACCAAAACCAGCTACTGTGAAATAAACCCACCACAGTAATAGAGTGTGGGTAAGATGAATAAGTATGTTGCTCAGGGTCTATACTCTTTCCATTTGAGCTAAGTGCTGAGTGGTTGCACACCAGATGAAGCACAGAAATTTACCTCAGTCTGTTGAATTGTACTGTTTGCTCCCAACCTGTGATTTCCTTCAGGGTGCCTACCCAGTTCCATCAGGGAGCTCCACCTTCCAGATTGTGTGAGCTGCCCCAGCATGGACCAGCTGCACATGGGCATGTTGGGAACACTGCAGCCCAACAAAGTCCCTGCAAAACCCTCTCCATCCTTCCAGCCTGAAAGGGCAGCCTGTCACCTACAACACAACTCCCAGGTCACTGCAGAGCCAGAGCAAAGCTCTCTGATGCCCAGCAGACAGAGAGCCCTAGTATACAGATCCCCTATCCATCGTTCCCACGTTTTTTTGGACTGCCTTGCAGGGAAAGAAAGCAAACACTATATTCTTAATAAGATTTTGCATCTCTAGGGGCAGAAACTGTCTTTTCAACAGGCATCTAGCCTCATCCCAGCCAGATGAAAACATTTCCCTTTTGGGTGTTCTTTTTTTGTCCCTCTCTGTGACACAGTAAAAAAATGACCACAATAACTTTCTGCCTCTGCGTCTTCTGATCCCTGGTAAAGGGTGTGCAGCTGGCTGAGATTCTGACTAGCTAATCACAACAAGCGAGGCTTTAACCTTTAGATATCTGAGAAGGGGCCACCAACGACAGATATAAGGCTTGAATTTATGGTCACATTACGATTGAGAGCTTACGGCACTTTTTCCCACCTTTTTTGCGTGTTACTGCCATGTTAAAATCATGCTACATAAAAGCTGTCAAAAGACTTGCAGAAAATGGACAGGAGAAGGAAAAATAATTGAATTTTAAAAGTATAAGTAATTTAAGAAAACAAATCAGAACATTCCAATAATAGCTGAAACCTTGGGTCAAAGGAACTTCAAAACATCAAGATAAATGCCAAGTACTCTCCCCCAAAAGTTGGAACACTTGGAGCAGGTGACTACTTTTTCCCAAGCAATAAAATGACAGGAAAATGCAATTCTAGGTTAAACAAAGCTATTCACAACTTCAGGTCAAAATATCATATACTGTTTCAGTTATCAAAGAAAAAAAAAGGTGGGGGGAGGGGACAAAAAAGCATTCAGAGAATTTAAAATGTTTCAGCTTCTACTTTCACAATGGCATTTTTAGCTTCTCATTTCAAGATGACATTTTCATTTCAAATTGACCTTAAAAAAGGTTTTCAAAGAAGGAATAAAACATTTGGCTCATCCTCAGGCAATTCTCTCCTTTGTCCTCCCTTTCTTTACTATCAAGTATCCAAACCAAACCCCAAAACCATTATTCCTTTAGCTGTACGGTTTTTAAAGGAAAAAGAAATCTCCCCAGAATTGGAAATCTTTTGCATACCAGCCACCTCATAATTTTTTTCTGAGCTACAAAAGTGACCAATATGGTAACAGATCCCTTCAGCCCATGGGGAGATCAAGTAAGTGCCAAACTCATTTTCCTTAGCATACGTGCTGCAAATGCCAAGGATGCCCTCATTAATATTCCACAAAGGTTTTAGGAGCAACAGTAGCATGCATAATAGTATTTAATGACAGCAGGGCTTATTATCAGAATGATTTGGCCTCATCTGGCCTCTTTTTGGCAAAATAATGTGCATAATAAGGTATGTTAATGTTAGGCTCTTTGGCAGGTCTTAGAAGATGAGACAGTACAGCTGGCAGGACAAAATGGGAGCAGCTGGAAGAGGAAGACTTGGTTTCTACATATTAAAACATTTGACATTTGGTATCTGAAGGGAACACTGTTTGTTTAGAGCTAATAAATAACTCACCAATGATGACAACCTGTAATGACAGCTTTTATTATGGTCCGGTTAATCCTCAAATTCAGCTTTGTCCTATTAGGCCATCTGCCATCAATTCTTCCTCTTTTTTTTTTTTTTTTGCTTTGTTAAGTGCCACGCACTT
>WEIS01043848.1:0-29803 GCA_013389965.1 Todus mexicanus
CACTCAAGTTTGCTATAGTGGAAGATAAGCTCAGTTGGCTGCAGCAGGAGCAAATGATCCTTCTTTCTTTTGGAGACCTGTCACTTCCAGTCAGAGTTTTAATCACGGGAGAACTGAAGAGAAAATGTGAAGTTAGAGCTTCAAAATGAGATCGCTAGTAGTTCACTAGTGGTTTCCTTGTCACTAAAGCTTATTTGTTGAGGAGCGACTCAGGACAAACAAAGCAAAGCACCTGAGGATGAGAACAGTTAACCTTCGTAAAGAAATTCTAGTCTAGAAGTGATATATGATCTATAGATTTTCCTAGAATATTTAGTCTTGCTGCAGAAGATACACTAGAGACTTGTTTCCTTACTTTCTTGCTGACGAAACATTATCCATGGAGATAAATACCTTCTTCAGCGGGGCTATAGATTGTGGGTTTTACCTTAGCATATTTCAGCGCTCTACCATGTTTCATGTTTGGGGAGATACTTGTCTTAGGAAAGGGCCACCAGCCATAAACCCTGAGAACCTTTCTTCTGGATCCTGTATTTATTAGTTGAATGTGCAAGAAATTGCAGTAGTGTGTAGGTGTAGCCACGTTAGTGTTGTTCAGAGATACACACCTTTGGCGGGACTGACTTCACAGGGTCACAGTGGGTTTGGACCCAGGGGTATCTGAGTCATAAGAGTTAACAGCCAGTGTCTGTAGACTGAGAAGTGTCCTTTTCGACAAAGCTATGGCAGTAAATTGCAGCAGATTGGAAATCACAGAATCATAGAATCATGAAGGTTAGAAATGACCTTCAAGATCATCAAGTCCAACTGGTCTTATATGAAAGGTGTCAGGCAGATTTAAAATCATTTCCGAACACTTCTGCGTTATGTGGCAGTGTTTTTACTGGGTCGTAACTTCTAAACTTTCAAAGCCCCATTTTGACAGCTGAATCGATACTTTAGCTGCTTGGCTGTTAAAAAGGAATGTTCTGGGGAATAAAAATGTTGCTTTGGTTAAGTTAAACCAAGGCCTATTTAAACAAGGCAGAATAGCAGTTCTCTGGTGAAGAACAAGTATTTGCAAGGTGGACAGGCAGGTGCCATCTGCCTTTTGTTACTGTTCCTGATAATCTGTGCAAGTTTATAATTTGTATATGATGCTTTGGTGCTTTGGTAAGAGACAAGTATCAACAGTCTAGATGCTTAATCTGTGCTCAAGACACCACACCAGCTCCCTACATGGTTTTGTGGGTACAGGTAGTATTCTGTCCTTACTTGGTGTCAAGTAGATATGAGGTTGGTTGGTCCGTGGTCAAAATGTCCATGCAAAAGAATAACAGCGAGAAGCTAGTGGTGGAGAAAATCCATGTGCAGAGTTACTTCTCCTTGAAAGCAAGCTCCTTTTAAATTTCATTTTTAGAAGATGGACTAAGCCCCTTTTATAGAAGAACTTTTCTGATCATGTAGTATTGGCTTATAATTAAGAATTGCGTTCATTAGCCTTAGAGAACATGAAAGAGTCCAGCCTAGGGATGGCTTCAGTTCCTGTGCTTTGGCATGCAGGAATCAGCCTGTAGAAATACTGAAGCACTGCCTTCACTTGCCTTTATAGATTTGCCAGTTGATGAACATTGATTAATTAATTCACTGCTTTAAAAATATATCCTAAAAATGCGACCATGGCAGATTGCAAAGTGGCTGAGGAAATTAATTGTCAGCAGGAAGATATTTTTGATATAATGTTCAAAATCTAAAGGTGGTAAAACTGCTTTCTCGGAAGTACCTGCAATGTAATTTCAGAACTGCTTTTTAGAAAAGTTAAGTCCATGTCTGTGTTTTTAATTTCTAGGTACATTGAAACCTTGAAGGAGCACAAACCAAAAATTGTCTGGGATGAACAAATTGCTGAACACTACTTTGAATACAAAAAGTGAGTTACATTTATTAACTTTCCGTTCTGCAAATATTTGGGGGGCATGGCCCAGTGCACAGTGAATTACCAGTTAACTATTGGTACGCAGCTGCATTCAGCAAGTGGAAATTCTGCTGGGCGTGATCTGTGTGTCAACCCAGAACTGGAGTGCATCAGGCGAGAGAAGTCAATCAGAGAAGGATTAATGAAATAACGCAAGCTAAAACAATCTTTAGAAGAGAAGCCTGATGAGTCATATCTTTAGAAGTTATCCATCAAAGTTATCTGTGGCGTGTCAGTTCATCAGAGGCTCTTAGCTGAGCGCTGGGAGCTGGGGGGTGATTGATTCCAAATAACACGGCCAAAAAGAGTTCTGAGAAAAATCTGTGGTACAAGAGCCTGTTTTTACAAGTCATAGTGATAAAATTGGTTGAGCAACAAGACTTCCACTAAATGGAACGAACTGTAGAGAAATGTGGTGAGAATAACAGCAAGTGACTTCCAGATGAAGTTTTGAAGAGGACTGAGAGCATGAAGGGAAAGGGTAATAACTTTCTTTGTCCTCCCTTTTTCATCATGAACCGACAAGAGGATTCTTGGTGCTAAGAAAACTCCATTTAAAAGAGGTTTATAACAAAATCCCAGCGACATCTTATTAAGCCTCAGTGATGATTTGCTACTTTGTGTGCAAATATGCAAAAATATGGTAAAATTATACAAACAAAATCCTACCAGTTCTGCAGAACCGTGTCTTGTATATTACTCAATGCATTAGTAATGTGAAGACACATCAGTGAAAACAGGAGTAAAACAACTTTTGGGGTGTTTTAAGAAAAAGAACCAACAAAACACCACAGAACTACTTTGTTATTTCCAAAATACCTTCTTGATTTAAATATTTTTAAATGGAGAAAACAAAACAGAACCCAAAAGTAAAAATGTCCTACCCTTATGTTTTTGGTTTAATTTCCAGGTTTCTCTCAACCTGTCATTTTCTTCTCAGCTACATGTATTACCTGTTGATCGCAAGTGTTTAAACTGATTTTCTGTGTTTGTATGAAAGGTGTGGGATCTATGCTCCTTCATCTTGAGCTCTTCAGTATCCTGTTGCAAAATTATTGATGACAGACAGTTACAAGCTTTTTCTTGTTAACTAAAGAGGAATAATAAATCAGCAGCTTCATTGCACTGATCTTTAATGCACACTCCAGTTAGAGACACCATGAAAACTTGCCCTCAAAAGAGTGAGAGCTCCATTTGAATGATGTGCTTCTGGGATTGATTCCTGGAAAGGATCTAATGGTCTCTGCTGTGAGATCTCTTCTTGGACTTGGAGATCTCTTTTTGCTGTTAGCCTTTTCACCTCTTTTAAGATTTGTCCTCCTTAAAGGAGGACCCTCCACTAGTATGGGGTAAATAAGCATCGTGTCTCACTCTGCTTGTCTTGTACTTCATTGTAACCATTTCTGACTGTTATGCTCAAAGAAGTTTGAGACTTACATTGTTATCATGGAATTTACCTGATTTCTTCCTGAACTTTGAGTTAGTTATTATGAAACTGTGCTGTGTTCTTTAGATGTTTTGAAAGGCCCTATCCTGAAGACTTTTAAGGAATCCTTACAATAACTGGGGATTTTTGGTGTTGTAGTTGCGGCATGATGCAATTGCTGTGCAAAGACTCTTCCAGCAGGTCTTTGACTCTGTAGAGTCATGCTTTGAACTTTCTGACTTCCCAGCTGCTAGCGTTGTCAGGGCCCATTGAAACAGGATGGATTTGTCAGGAGGATCTATCTGGAAAATACTCCCGTAACTGGTAACCTGTGGGACAGTAACACAGTTGCATACGGAATCGCAGAATCCCACCATGGAAGGGTTTAGGAGGGAGCTCTGCAAATCATCTGGACCAACCCCTCTGCTCCAGCAGGGTCACCCGGAGCAGGGGGCCCAGGATCACAGTGTCCAGGCGTGTTTGGAATCTCTGCAGACAAGGAGACTCCACAACCTCTCTGGGCAGCCTGGGCCAGGCTCCAACACCCTCACACCAAAGAATTTTTTCTTCATGTTTAGGTGGAACTTTTTGGGTTCCAGTTTGTGCCCATTGCCTCTAATCCTGTCACTGAGTACCACTGGAAAGACAGTTACGCTGTCGTCTCCACTTCTGCCCTTTAGATGAGATCCCCTCTCAGTCTTCTCCAGCTGAACAGCCCCAGGGCTCTCAGCCTTTCCTCATCTCAGAGATGTTCCAGTTGACTTACATATTTGACTCAGCATGTTGAGTCAACACACTTGACTTTTGGATATGCTATGTGCTTTCCCTTAACAGCTTTTCGTCCCCAAACACTTTGCATTTATTTGCTGTGATATGTTTGCATCTACAGTGGAAAAGGGGCGGGAGTAGAAATTCTTACCTGCAGTAAGAAAGGAAGAGAAATAGAGAAGATTTTGGTCCTGCCATGCCTTCAGAAGTTAGAAAGCCAGAGTGCAAGTGTGGAATGGATGCAAGCTGATGGCAAAAGTGTCTGATTTCAGAGACAGAGTGCCTCAGCTTCCAGAATGGAATGAACACTGGGTATGAGATCTCAAAGACATGAGTTACTAACTGGCACGTCGTCTCTGTCTTTCATATGGGTGTATTAATGCTTGTGTGCTGAACGTACTTGCGTGTCTTATTTTTAATAGCAGTAACGTCTTCAAAATTAAATCACCAGTTTTCTTCAGTGCTGTCTTTGTTTCCTTTTAGTGAGAAGGAGCAAAACTGGTTTTGAATTCTAACCCCAGCTAAAAATCTGGTGGGAATCTATCAAAGCTATTGTGACTCTTTGGTTTTCCTGTCTTGCAGAAATAAAGGAGGAAAACATGCTGTCTTCTACCCAACACTGAAGGTAGGTGCCACTTTTTCATGTCAGAGAGCTCTAAGAGGAAAGGGATGTTTACTGGAGTTGTTGCATTATTGAGACACTTCAGCAAATGTTGAAGTGGGTTTAGGCTTTTGGGAAAGAAGTTTGTCCTCATGTAGTTTTTATGATTTAAAGCTTCAACTGCTGGTACAAGAAGATTAATTTTTCTCTCTCATGGACGATGAGGTTTTGCAATCTTTGTAGATTAGCCATGTCTAGAGATAAGACACACCAGGGCAAATCAGTGCTCTGAGAGGATCTGTTCAAGTACACAGTTCATGTGCTCACAGACGTGCTGACCGGCAGATGAGACCAAAGGACATTTCTTTCTGATCATGTTGGCTGGAAGGTTGGGGAATTTTGCCTTCCGCCATAACAGGGTCCTGATTCTCCCTGGCAGCCAGCATCACCTTCAGTTCTGTTTTTGTGCAACATATTTTAGTGGTTTGAAAACTTAAGCATTTGGCTTTACTAAAGTACTTTGGCAGGGCATACAATTTCTATCTACGCAATAATCTGCAGTGTACCAGAATACAGGATAAAATGGTTACTTGCAGCCTTAGTTCCTTGAAGCTACCTGTAGATTTCCTCAAATTAAGCTACAGGATTTAAGGCTCTGCTGGCTTTTAATATTGGAAGGGAATTGCTTCTGTAGTGCAAGTATATCATATTTACAGAGAACAGAGACATTTTGTACGGCTAAGCTAGTGTGAAATGATCCAAGGCTCTGTTTTTCTGAGCAGGATTGTTATCTTAAACTCCATTAGGACAAGGAGATTTCCCTTCATTAATCTAATAGAGAAGAGGAAATGGCCGCAATTTGTGCCAGGGCAAGTTCAGATTGGATATTAGGAGAAATTTCTTCACTGAAAGAATAGTTAAACATGGGAACAGGCTGCCCAGGGAAGTGGTGGAGTCACCATCCCTGGAGGTGCTCAAAAAACGACTAAATGTGGCACTTCAGGGCATGATGTAGTGGCCATGGAGGTGTTGGGTAGAAAGTTGGACTTGATGATCTTAAAGGTCTTGTTCAACCTTAATGATTCTATGATTCTAATATTGGTGGACGTAGTAGCACATACAGGATATTAATTACCACGTCTAACTATGTTCTTGCTGTAGTGCCTGTCTTAGAGGGTTAGAGAGTTTCATTGCAGCCCTCTCAGAGAAAAGATGGATTGTTCTGCACGTTAAGAACACTTACCCCTGCAGATTTCTTCCATTACTGCTTCTCTAACAGATACTCAATTTTGCTGGTTGGTGAATTAATGGAAAATGTTTTTCTTTCCAATTTCAACAAGCTTGTCATGAAATATTTTGGTATTTCTGTGCTGGGCTGAATCACAGAGTTGTTTACATGATGGTGATCACGATGGTCGGAGAGCAATTTTCTCACCCCACCACAAGTGTGTTTCTTCCCCTTTTTAATGGGATAATCACTGACAGGTTGCTCAAAATTGGTTTGTTCATGAATAGTTAAAAGCAGACATGAAGGACAGGCCCAGTGGATCTGTTAACGATGCCGTGATACTTTGTTCTGTTTGCAATGGAAATGAGTTTTAAACACATCCCCAGTGTGAGCAGTTTAAATATACACTTCAAAGTAAGAAAACCTGAAAGTAAAAGATTGAAAAGTAGTAATTTTTATTGTCTGAACTGAAAGAAGAGCAGCACATGAATGGTGGTGTCACTTGCCTTGTAAACCAGTGCCTAAACTATCTCTAAATCAATAGCTGGAGCTCACATAGGGACCCTTTTAAATATTAATCTCCCAGAGTCTCTTTAAAATAGAATTGTGGTAATGAAAATTGTGACTCTGTTCTAGGAGCAGGCACAGGTAGGTACGAGATCTTGATGGTATTTGACAAGTTGTTCTAATTGTCGTCAATGATGAAGTTTTATTTTACCCCTGAGTCATTTCTGGGAAGAGTTAGAATTTCTGTACCTTGTGAAATAATTGCCTGAATTAGAATAGTCCTTTGCATAGTTCATAAATCTGATTTATTTCGGTGGCATTTTGTCTATTTAGCTGGTTATCTTTTATTAGGTTATTGAATTAACTGGTGCAATTAAATGTCTCTTACTGAGTGATTGCTTGCTAACCAGAGAGTATCTGAAATACAGACGAGCTTCTTCAGTGTCTGGTTCAAAGATAGATGATTAAAAATGTCTGATAATGGTACGAAGAGATGGCAGCATGGAGTGTCTAATGTCTGTGCATTAAATGGTAATTGCTTTATGTGTCTTTGTCTTAGTCCATCCAGTTGCGCTTAGAGCTCGCCAAAGAATTGGGCACTGGAATATCCATCTGGGAACTGGGACAAGGCCTGGACTACTTTTATGACCTGCTTTAAAATAAGAGATGATCTGGAAAGGACTTTATTTCCTTCACTGAGACTCCACCTTCAATAATTTTGGGTATCCTGGAGAGGTGATTTTTAAAGCATCTTTTGTAATTTATATCATATCTGTATTAAACTTGCATTTTCCCCAATAAAGAACCCTTTCTGATTTGCCATAGATAGAGACGTGATTGTTGGTATCTGATAGAAGTCAGAGAAAAAAACGAACAGAGATTTCTTCTAAATCTCCTGAATTCAGAGTCATTGAAAACAGACCAACATAGCTGGGATGGCATCAGAGTTGAAAATGCTTTCTGCAATGTTTTCTACACAAAATACAATGGACAAGGTGATGCCACCTGCTCAAAGTTTAAGAGGGAGACCTCTCAAACAATTGCTGGTAGTAACCAAAGTAAATGAAGAAATAAATCCATCAGCAAATTTAATATCTGCTGGACCCTCTGCATCTTGCTGTCTTCTGATGAGGTAAGTCAACAAAAAATGTCAGGGGGAAGACCGATTAGATGTCATCCCCGCAAGCTGGTAGAAAATCAAGCAAATCAAGCTCTGACAAGCTAAGCTGTTAGCTCGGTTTGTTTTTTCATGTTACAAAAATCCTTAAGTAGTTCAAAGTCACAGTAATTTCAGTTCATGGTTTTGTTTCTAAATTGGTTTGGTTCCAAGCGATGCTCTGCTCTGTGATTTCTCTCTTCTCCTCAGCCTGCTTAGTGTCTCAGTTTACAGGATTTAGTGCTAACACGTGAAGCATTTGTGGTTAATTTGTGGTAACCATGATGTTGAGCACCAAAGGCTGTAATGGTAACGACATATTATGTGGAAAGCCCCAAGAAACCAGCCTCATGAAGTTCAAGGCCAAGTGCAAGGTCCTGCACCTGGGTCGAGGCAATCCCAAAGACAATTACAGGCTGGGCAGAGAATGGCCTGAGAACAGTCTTGAGGAGAATGACTTGGTGGCGTTGCTTGATGAAAAAATCAATATGAGACGGCAATGTGCGCTTGCAGCCCAGAAGGCCCCGACTGTATCCTGGGCTGCATCAAAAGAAGCATGGCCAGCAGGTCAAGAGAGATGATTCTCCCCCTCTACTCTGCTCTGGTGAGACCCCACCAGGAGCACTGCGTCCAATTCTGAGGTGCTCAACACAAGAAGGACATGGAACTATTGGAGCGAGTCCAGAAGAGACCATGAAGATGATGAGAGGGGTGGAGCACCTCCCCTGTGAGAACAGGCTGAGCAAGTTGGGATAGCTCAGCCTAGAGAAGAGGAGGCTCCAGGGAGACCTTATAGTGGCCTTCCAGTACCTGAAGGGGACCTACGAGAAAGCCGGGGAAGGGCTTTTCACAGGAGCTTGCAGTGATAGGATGAGGGGCAATGGCTTCAAACTGAAAGAGGGGAGATCTGGACTAGATATTAGGAAGAAATTCTTTACAGTGAAAGTGGTGAGACACTGGCACAGGTTGCCCAGGGAAGCTGTGGATTCTCCATTGCTGGAAGTATTGAAGGCCAGATTGGACAAGGCCTTGAGCAACCTGCTCTAGTGTAGTGGGAGGTGTCTCTGTCCCTGGCAGGGTGATTGGGACTGGAGGATCTTCCAAACCATTCTAGGATTCTGTGATTCTAAACAGAGCTGAGAATGTGCTCAGCACCTTTGTGTGTGAGTGAAGCTGTCACTCTTTAGCTGTAGACATGGGTGCTTTCATCTCCATAATACAGGACTTTCCTGACCCCAGAAGCTGTAACCACCCATCAGTTTGAAAACAAAGCCAAATAAATGGTGCCCCTGCTTTTTGGTTTACAATATTTGTGTTTATAGAACTACCCAAGCTTCAAGGCAGGTTCTGCTATGGAGCTAAGAGGTGCTGGGAATTTGATGAGGGTGTCATTGGTCACCAGCAGGGACTCAGGCAATAGCTCTGCACTCCCACTGCTGTTCTTTTTGCCGCTTACAGTTGTCGCAAAGATAACTGCACTCCTCTGCTTGCATCCACCCTTCCCGGTAATTAATCTCAGTGGGGAATTTATCTGCCCCTGCTGTTTTCAGCAGAATAAATCCCACTGTAATCCACCATTGATTAAAGAACTATTGATCTTCACCTCTCTGATTCAGTTCTGGCATCTCTCGACTTCTCACATTGCAAGTATCCAGCCGGGTTTACTAATCAGGCTTCTTTCTCCCATACCATTAGTAGTAAGATAATTTACTACGTGAATCCTTGTGTTCAATTAACTTGAACTTTCTAGTTTGTTCTAAAGCAATTTAAAGTCACTCCGGCAATGGTATCTAGAACTGCAGAAGAATTAAATTCTGTTACGCTGTTTTTTTCTACTTTCAGTAGCGCTACAGAATGAGAATGTCTCAGGAAAAAAAACAACCAACAACCAGTCTGTAAGAAATAGAAGGGGCTGTGGTCTGAAATGGCATCTATTTTTGTGTGAGCTGGTAGGTAGCTTTCAGCACTGGGTGTGGGGAAAAAGAGAATATTTCACTTTAGCTTGTTGTTTCTCCTCTAGAAAAGATACATGGAATTTATCGTGGTTTTAATCTTTTTTTTATATTCCTTGATGATTCTCTATGAAGTTCAAGACTGCAGTTTGTCTGTAGGTACAGCTGTGTTAGAAAGAAGTGTCTTTTCCATTCTTAGAGATAGAAGGAATACCTCTGTGTGTCAAAAAGATCAAACTAACCCTTGTCGTGTCATGAAAAATAAATAGTGATGAGAAGTACATCGTGATTTGGAGCCATTGCCTTTTGTCTCTAAAGGCAAAACACGTTTGTTGCTTTAGAAATAATATTCTAAAAGAAACAATGTTGGCATAATTCTTTATTGTGAAGTTCTCTTGTTGAAAGTAGGAAGAAGTGAGCACCAGAAGGCATGTGAGCTCCAGAGCGAATGAAGATCGGCTTCTGACAGCCTGGTCTTGTGTTGGCTGAATTTTTCAGTGTGTGGGAACATCAGGTTGTCTTTCATTAGATCTCAGAGACTTCACAGAGCAGTGTGCCAGCAGCGAGCCTCCGGGAAAACAGGTTTCCTTCTGAAATTTGCACCTCGCTGCATGTATGAAAAGACGACACAGGAGAGAGACACTGGGATGAAAGTGGGTTCTGCAGAGTGGCTGCTTTTATGACTTGCCCTCAGAGAAGCAGGGAGCACTGAGCCAAGGGCAGAAGGTGGGTGGCGGTGCTGGAATGACACTGCTGTAAGGACCATCGCCGTGGACTTTCTGCCTCTCGTTTCAGAGAGAACAGAAAGTGCTGTTGTTCAATGCACAGAAACATTTTTCTGTCAAATTAAGTGTCTGTTTGTTCTTCTCTTTACTCCTTAAATGAGGTACTTGCAGGGCAAGGCCAAAGATACTGCACTTAAGAATCAAGGGTATGACTGAGGAGAAATATCTATGTTCCTATTAAAGCAGTTTACATCTGGTATAGCAAGTGGCGAGATGGACTGTGTTTAGTTCAACAGAATATTCAGTTTGCTAAGAGTGCCGTTCAGTTTTCCAATAGACATTTAAGAAGCAGAAAGCTGCGCGCTCTAATCCAGTTCTGCTCCAAGAAAAATTCCTGTATATTAGGGTAAGATCTCAGGGGCTGTGAGTGTAAAGTTGACTTTTAGCTACCTGATGCCACACAGTCGGCCAACTGACCTTTCCTTTTGTTCTACTTTTTCGGGGTTAGCCGCATACAAGGTTAAAATAAACACAGTTTTCTGCACCATTTTTACTGCATTCACTAAGAAGAACGAGCAGCTGATTCTGTTGCAGCTGCCCTTCGATACGAAGCTGGTGGTTTTGTCACCAATTATCAGCACACACATCATTTTAATAGTTAGGAAAGGGGGGTTATATATATATATATCTGTATACAACTGAGTATCTCATTGAGACAGAAAAGAGGGGCTGTCTGACTAATTGCAGGATCGCATGGACCCTACTCAAGGGTTTAACGGCAGCGTGTCTTATCTCAGGAAACATCTCCCTTGCACTGAGTGTATCTGCTTTGAAACCTGGAGCTGCCACAGAGTCTTCATAGTCAGCAGCAGGTTTAACAGGGAATTGTGGAAAATAAATTGTTTAGCTTGTCTCATCGTGAGATGCTGCTTCTTCAAGGAAAATTGCCTCAGTACCTTGTTTTATAGTTCTTTTTTGTTACCATGTGCAGGTGTCAAACTCCAGAAGGAACTGTAGCTTCCAGGTAAGAAAGCTGAGAGTGAGAGAGGTAAGGGAGACCCAGGGATGACAACAGGAAAACAGCTTCTTTAACCACTTCTTAGTTAGAAAGAATTGTCGAGGGAGTCATAACAATCTAGTGTTGTTTATGGGCTTGGGTGAAAACATAAATGCCTTTTCCATTTCTGCTCTGAGCTACTAGTGGTAGTTATTTTTAAAAGTGAGGGTGGTGTTTGGTGCGTACTTCTCTGTGGAGGCTGCAAAGTTAAGGGATGCTCTCAGGGACTGTAGTTACAGGCTCCCTTGAATTTGGGACATGTCTTTTAAGTTTGCTGTTTTGATTTACGCACAGTGCAGCTGCTTGGCTTGTCTTAAATAAATGGCAGCACAAAGCAGATGGATTCCACCTCTGCAGCTTGAAGAGGTTCTGTGAAGCCATTTCCTGAAAATCCCATCCTTCAGTGATCTCTTTTTTATGGAGTAAGTGCAAATTAACTAATCCTGGATTGGTGCTTTGTAGTCTGCCAGGCAATCACTTTGATACTCTGTGTTGGGGAAAAATATATCTTCTCTTCAGAAAAAAAAAAAGCTTTAATATGAAAAATGACTGGAACAGAATGTGATTAACACTGTTTATTCAAAAAGTCCTCAAAATAAATACCATCAGTTACCTTGTTAGCATTTGAGATTAAAAGCTGAAATATGCTTTTAAATGTACTCTGTTGGAAAAAGAATGTTATAGCAAAATGTTATTTTGCAAAAAAAAAAAAAAAGTGGATGAATGGAATCAAAGACTCAGAATGGAAAACAATTATTCATTTTACATTCCTGCTTATGCCAGTTACCTTTTCTAGATATATTTAAATGCTTATTTGGTTCCGGTGTAGCTTAGTTGTTTAAGAAGAAATACCGTGTGGTATTTTCACGGAAACCAAAAACAGTGTTTCTTACAATCTCTTAATGAAATAAGCTCTTACTCTGACTTCCAACATGTTAGAACCGATCCTCCACTCACCAGAAGGGTTCCTCTGAGAGGCCTTCATGTGGCACATTGGTTGTCATGTTCTGATCCACCCATTGCATCGAGTTTAAATAACGTAAAATTTAACAATTGTCTCATGTGGGAAGACACATTAAAAAGGTGCCCCTCTGGGTGTGAGGTCTCAGCTGCTGCCCAGGTGGGAGCAGAAATTAATCACCTTGCCCACCAGTGTTTTGAAGAAAGGTAACGAAGCTCATGTGAAAGCAATCAGTGTAGATGAGCAGGTGTTGACTTTCTAGAGACTTCCCAGCTCCTCATTGTGTTTACCAGAAGCCACAGCAGACATGCGTGTGGTGGCAGAAGGGCCCAGACCGTCTAATTTCTAGATTGCAGGCCGTGTAGCTTTTGCAGAAGAGACTTGCTGTGAAGCTTGCAGGATAGTTGTGTTCTCCTGTGAACCCAGGCATGATTTCTTGGAGCAGGGCTGTCTGATGTTCCAGCTCTGGCATCTTGCACTGTGAGGTTCCTGCTCGGTGTTTGGCTGCAGCAGGGCTCACCTGAGTGATAGATCTCAAGGATCAATGCATATGGAACAGGAGTCAGCAGATGGTGGTGTTTTCACCCGTTTCCTCCAGCATGTAAAGTTTGTATGTGATGGTTACCTTGGCTGCCTGTCCTACTCCAAAAGGTAAGATTGAATTTTCTTTATCACATGCATTTCCCAGTGTTAAAGCAGCTCAGAAAGAGCCCTTATGGACATCACTAATTTTCACTCAATGTTACTGTTGTCTTCTATTCTTCCTTGCAGTTTATGTTCAGGAATGGTCTAGGTAGGCCAATTTCAGTGAGATTTCTTCCATTGCACCAGTGAAAAGCATATATTCTCTCACATATGTATGTGCTTTATATGTAGTATATACTCTGCTATATGCTGTCTTCGAAGAGATGTTTTTGGAGGATGGAGCTGTGACTGAAAATAGCCAGCAGGCAGTTACTGCCCAGGGTAGGAATATAAATATATATCCATTTTCACCCAATCTTTAACGTATCTTCTCTGATTCTTCAGGTGAACTTGTGTGGGGCAGAAAAGTTAAGATTATTTGACTACTATTTACAGGGTTTGCAACCTTTTTGTGTTTTCCTTTGCTCTTTTTCGGGACTGAATGAAATGCAGCCTGGACTAGTGGGAGGTGTCCCTGCCCATGGCAGGGGGGTTGAAACTACAGGATCTTTAAGGTCCCTTCCAACCCAAACCATTCCAGGATTGTCTGAATGCTGTGAGCAGACACACTCGTGTATCCTGGGCAGATCAAGGCCCAGCACTGGCAGCGTCAGCATTCCTGTGCTGTAGAAGTAAGGGAGATGATGGCTGAGATTGTTGGGTGACCACATTGGGAATAACTGGTGTCATATGAAAGCTGACTCCCCAGTCCCTGCAGTTACTCCAGTGATACTGTGGTGGGGTGGCGAAGCCCAGCTCTGTTCATAGCAGCTGCCCTCAGGCTGGTTTCCCTTTGAAGTGCTGCCTCAGTGGCTGTGATGGAAAAGGTGGTGTTATATTTGCTCTGCTGTTTCATGTCCTTATGTGAAAAGCCTCTGTCCTAGAAGTATTTTTATTTTGCTATCATTAAAACAACTGGCTCAGGGAAAACCAGAGTGCCCTTGTTTTGCTCTAGAGCTGGAGCTGGTGGTGAACTGAGGGAGGTGTTTTGGAAGAGTCAGTGCAGACTGGTTCTGCTAATGCAGATAGAGAAACAGCTTCTTCATAAATGACAAATAATAATAAATATATTGTCTCATGTATTGCAACTGTAGGTATGACTTAAAATCCGTCAGTTGTTTTTATTGAGCCCAGGTAGCTTGCTGCTATTGTTAGCTGGAATTAACATTAGACAGCATTTTATTCAGGGATGCCTTTAGAATCACAGCACGAAATAGTTGTCTGCTAGATCAGGCCTTTGCATGCTGCTTCTGCTTCTTAACTTGGAACTTTCTATTAAAATTAAATTGCTTTGGCTGTTAGCTTGGAATTGGTTTCACTGGACTTTCTGTGGCAAACAGCAGGCCAGGATTTTAAAGTCCATCTAATTCCTTCTGTCTTGATTCACACCAACCATTCATGTGGTTGACACGAGGATGCAATGGCACACAGGAGAATGGCTGAGCTCACGTCTTGAAAGCCTAGTTTAGAAGTTTATTGACTATTTGAAAGCACTGCGAGTCAAATTATACCTTTGGTGTTTGCTTTAGGATTATGGAGTTTGGTACAAGAGGGACTGAGCAGTAACTTCGAAGAGTTTCGTTTTCACTGAACCAGGTTTTTCAGTTGTTTTAATAAGAGAGTATAAAAAAAAATACATAAATGAAGTGGCAGGGAGAGTATTTCTTAGCCCCAGGATGAAGACTATCCTGTTCTCTCTAATATCAGGTGCTTAAACCTTGGACGTGAGCAAGGTCTGCATTCTGTGTTCAGATTTCATCTCATCCCCTTTGCTGTGGCCACAGAGTTCATCTGCCTGTGTCTCTTAAGGTGGTGGCAGGGAAGGGAAACAGGGCCCATGGCTGCTTGAGGGAAAGGGGCAAAGCGATTGCTTTCAAAAAACCCACAGTGTTCTCCTTTTCTTCCCCTTGTAGGAGCAAGGCGAGCTAGATTTAGCCAAATGAAACCCAAACGCCTGTGTTCCCAAGATCGTCCCTGGGCATTTTAGAGCATTGTCTGCCTTGGAGCCCCAAGGAATATGAAATATTTTGGTGGAGTCAGCATTGTATCCTTGGCATGTCTATCTGTAAACGCCAAGGTTCCTGTTCTGATGACTTCTCCCAGTGCTTTTTGGCAGAGAATTAAGTTTCTGAGTGAATTTTGCAGATGACAACATGAATATTGTAAATCCTCATTGCTGTCTCAGGTACACGTGTTGTCATAGAATTTGAATTTCAAGTGTGTGGAATATTAAACTCATTTATCAGAGATATGAGAAGCCTTTTCCCTCTCCGTTGCAGGAGCCTTTGGTTGCTAGGGATAACAACTGCATTGAAAAAACAAGTTGACTTCCCAGAGTGGGGAGTTAGAAGACTATTCCAAAGAGCACACGCAGCTTTAACTAGACCCAGCAGGCAAAGGATGAAGGGGAAACAAAAGAGAAAATTACTCTTTCAGTGTCAGGCAGTAAGTGTGTTGCAAAGACAAGTGGGAGCTGAGGTTTCTGGCTCTCCCATCACTCTGCTGCTGAGTCATCAGAAACCAGAACAGTTCCGAGCAAAGCAGGGTCCCCTGTGATGAGTCCCTCCTTTTTCCACCACAGATTAAGGGAAAATGGCTTTGCTCGTAGATGTGGAGACAAGTAACTCTGTGAAGGATAAATGGAAATAGTGATTTGCACAGCGTGCAATTAAGTGGGGGAATTAACTGCTGCAATAAGTCAGAAGGGCACAGACAGTAGCTGGATCTTTAAAAGGCCTGAGTATTTTCCTAGTTATGAAATCACTGATTATGCACTTCAGAGGGAGAACAGTGGTGGTTTTGTCCTCCTGCCATAAGCTAAATTGTCCTGTGAGGCATCATCTCTCCACCTCAACTCCCTTGTTCTCTCCCCCAAGTATTTGAACACTTTTTTTCCAGCACCTTGACATTTCTGCCATTTTCTGCAAGAAAAGGAGTAGGATCTGTAGTGGGTGATGCTTTAATGGCCAAACTTTGTGCTTTGTAATCTTGCTGCATACTCTCGCCTGCAGCAGTGGCTCTGTGGGCTCTGAGTATGTGATGGGGCTCTGAGTATGTGATGTCGGGGTCAAACTGCTGCTCAACGTTCAGTTCCAAACCGTTTTCTTTCTAAGTGAAAGCATTTATTTTGCTGGCACTCTGGCGTTGCTGGTGTTCAGGCACCATCGCTGCTTAAAGAGTCCACAGGCCCCATTTTGCCGCTGAGTCGCGTGTCTGGGAGCCTGTGTGTTTTCTAGGATTTTTGGTGGTGTTTGTAATTAAAGCAGAGTTTCGCAGTGCAGCTGCAGCCTGATTGCAGCTTTTTTAATGAATCTCGAACGAAAGCATCATCTTGCTTCCTTGCCCGTGGTTGTGTTGACTCTGTGAGAACGGGAGGAATCAAAAGAGGTAATAATGCCTTTCCCCCGGGCTGCAGAAAATGTAAACCTGTTATTTGGAAGGGCAGAGGAGGTGGTTGTTCTGAAGGGTGAAATGGAGAACACCTCTGAGAACAGAGCTGCGCTCTGATGTGTTAGAGCTCAGGCGGTTTGTGCTGATAATGCCACTTTTGTAATAACACCCTTCCGCTTTTTGAGGTATTTCCACCGGCAGCCTTAAATAACTCGCTTGGGGCTTTTCTGGAAGTGAACTGTTGCATCTGAAAGAATTCGCTTCTCATTTCAGAGCAAGCCCAAAACGATGAAGGCTTAGCTTAGCGAGAAGCGCTCTGCAGTGCAGGTGTCAGGCACTTACATTTTGTGCACTTTCTTCATGAGGATGTGGAGGTATCAGCTGGGTGGGCTGCAGCCACTGGCAAAGCAGGAGGGTAATGGCATGACTGGCTGCAGATGGAAATGGTTTGGAGTTTCTGATCGTAGCAGAGTGATCTGGAAATGCAGCCCTGAGACTGAGCAGCACCTGGTACTCCCTTAGAGGTCTCTAATGGCATCTCTCCTTCCAGTGCTTTTCTGTCACTGCAAAGCTTTGCTTTCTGTTGGATGGTAGAACTTGTGATGCTCATCTGAAAGACAGGATTCCATAGAATCATAGAATTGTGCTGGTTGGAAAAGACCGTTAGGATCATCAAGTCCAACCATTAACTAACTCTACAAAGTCCACTGCTAAACCAGGTGCTTCAGCACCACATCTCCACAACTTTGGAACCCCTCCAGGGATGGGGACTCCACCACTGCCCTGGGCAGCCTGGGCCAGGCCTGGGGAACCCTTTCAGGGAAGAAATTCTTCATAATATCCAACCTAAACCTCCCCTGGTGCAACGTGAGGACATTTCATCTCGTCCTGTCGCTTCTTCCTTGAGAGAAGAGACTGCCACTGACCTCTCTTTCTTAGGTAGCCCCTCGAATGTCCATCACCCTGAGGAAGGATGTTTGATTTAGTGTCAAAATTACTTGTGTCCTGATAAATGTCTCATCTTTTTTTTCTACTGGAATAGAATAATTCCAGTTGGAAGGGACCTACAGTGATCATCTAGTCCAGCTGCCTGGGTCAAAAGTTATTCAGGAAAGTGAAGCTGAGGTGAATTATTTGCACAAAATTAAAGATCCTTCCAGTGCTGTGTTGAATTGCCTTTAAAAGGACCCTTGGTTTTGAGTCTCCATCGTGGACTGCCCCCTGTATATGATCTCTCTCAAAATGTAAATGAGGTGCTAATAGATCTGTCTGTGGGATCTTGGTCCCAGGACTGGTAATGCTTTGGAGCATAAATCCCTTTTATTTCCGGGATTTGGAACTGGCTGGTAAAATGTGCCTTCATAATAACGGCTGTTCACCACTTCATTTGAACTATTCCGGCTTGTTTCTGTCGGTGTTAAATTAAACTTTCAGAATTAAGAAGGATAAGGAAAGAAATTAAATTATGATGAGATAAATCTGCCAAGCTTTATTATATTCGGGCACACAGAATTTATGGCAAGGCAAACTTGGCTTACCTATCAAGAGCAGAGATTATAAAAGAATTTATTTAGAAAGAAGCTGAAACGCTTATTTTTATTTAATGTCTCGTGGATTGTTCTGCACATTATCAGAATAATTACTTCCTGCGCTTATGTAACTAACACATTCTTTTTCTTCAAACTATTTTGCACCTGAAGTTTTGCCCACTAAAATGATTCTGTGGGATGTGGGGTGGTTTTTTTTGTTACTTCTGGATAATGGAGCATTTGTGAGCATTGTACAGTGAGTATTTCTAAAGGCTGTTCTTACAAAATAGGTGTTGAAGTATGGAATGAAGCATCAACAAACTAAGCTAGTGGACACACTGAGAAATGGAAAATCATTTTATTAGCAAATCTGTGATTGTTTCGAGGACTGGCCTCTAGGTCTTACAACAGAATGTGAATATTGTTTGTTTATTTTAAATGAGTCACTTTGCAGACCTCGCATTTCCCTGGTATAGTCACAAGGGTTGCTAGTGAAAGAAGGACTTTAGCTGATGTGGTGGTGTCAGGTCATAGGCTGGACTCAGTGATCTCGGAGGTCTTTTCCAGCCTTAATTATTCTGTGATTCTGTGAAGGACAGTTCCTTGAGTGCCAGGTCGAGGTAGAAACTGCCTTGCTTGTGGCTCTTGTGAAGAGCTGTGCTCTGCAGTCATCCAAACGTCAGTCTGAGGTTCTGATGTATCCTTAGAGCTAAAAAATCTTGGGAGGGGGAAGAGTGCGCTGCAGGAGTGTATCGCTGAGTTGATTTTGGTACGTGTTGGAGTTAATACATGGGTTGTGTGTCTTTGAACGACACCAGAAGCTGTGATTGTTGTAATCCCTTGGTAATAAAAGGATTGACTTGCGGCACAGAATGACTTACACAATTCCCTGTGCTCTATTATCCCTTCCCAGGGGTTTGAAGCCTTACGTGCTTTCCAAACGTGAATAATGAAATGCTTTGCTCCTGCTTCTGGGCCTGCAGATGACACGGGTCAGGGCAGCACCTCAGCTAAACCTGCAGCCAGATACAGCCAGGCGGTAACTTGGCATCTTGAAATCTGACAAAATCATGGAAAAATGTTGTGAGCGTATTGATTTTGCAGCTACTGTCTTGCATCCGCGTAGAAAGAGTGTAACGGGAGTGGCCATGCCCACGTGCCACCCCTGGTGTCCCCTAGGGAGAGCAGGGCAGCATCTCCACCAGCTGAGGTCCCTGGCACGGGCGAGCTCAGAAAGAGCCTCAGGCAGCTGCTTCGTGTTTTGCTTCAGCACTAACCCCAGTGTTGCAGCTTTGATTCATCTCTAGGCTTACACATGTACATACAGACTCCAGGCTCCTTCTTCCTTTCATTTTTTTGGCAGCATCCAAGTTTCGCCCCTGCGGGTGTGTTGCCTGTCTGGCTGTGGTTTGATAGCTGAGCCTGTCAAGAAAGGGAAATTGGAGTTTCTGTTTCTGTTTGTAGAGAAGGTGCTGGGCCTCTGATTGCTGGCAGAGGGGTTTTGGTATTCCGGAATGGAATAGAGATGCCATGCAGAGAGGAGTGGATCTGGCTGCAGGAGAAAACTGGGGTTGGAGAGAAGGGCACAGACAAAGAAGATAAAATAACTAATCTCGAAGGTCTCATGTAGCCACGCTCTCCATGAGCTCACAGGGCTGCTGGAGTTGTGCTAGACCTGAAGTGAAGCAGCTGAAATCCCAGAGGAAAGTAATCCATGTGACTCGGAAAGGATTTTTTAGAAAGTCTCATATTGGATACGTGTCTACCTTATGCATTTTAGTTCGCCTGAGTTGTCAGCAAAAGCTATTCTGGCTGAATGCCATTAAAAATAATATCATGGAAGCAGCAGAGATCAAATATCGGATGTGCTGCTGGTCCTGCTACCTTTAACCAGCTGTTTGTCTGTCTGTCTCTACCTGTAGCGTTTCCCATCAGCGTGGTCAGAGTGTCTGAGTCCTGCTGTGAAGCTCTTTCCAGTTGCTGAGCTGGCATTTTGAGGCAGGAGAAGAGTGAGATTTTGCCCTTCTGAGGTAAGTCTGTGCACCCTGGGGCTGGATGGGTGGGGGAAGATGTGGCTGCTTAAAAATAGATTTGTTACATGGTTCTCCTGCTAAGTGGGGGGACATTTGCCTTTCTCTAATACCACTCTGCGTGTGTGTGTATATACACACACACATTTTTCAGTGGGAAAATGTTTATCTTCTGTGCGCTGTTTAGAATTTCTCAGTCACACAGAAGTACTTAAGATTAAGACCTTAATATTTAATAAGGTCTCTATTGTTAGAGAGCGAGTGAGCCTGGCAGTGTGAACTGGGGCCGGCAGCTCGGTGGATTAATGGAAACACAGAGCTGGATTTAAAAGCCCTGAGTGATAATCTTTAAATATGCTTAGGTATTGTGGTTGTGCAGTTTCCCTGGGGAATCATCGTATTCTCTGCTTCAGAAATTGCACTGAAGACATCACTGAAATTGCAGCCCGGCCTCGCCTGCTTGCAAATCTGCTTCCATTCCTGGGGCTTAAATTCCTTCAGAGGACATCTATGCACCCAGAGTGTCGTTCCTTGTGGTTTTGCACTTCTTAATATATTGCTGCCGCAGGAACAATTTTGCTCAGGCCTCAAAAACAAGACTTGCAGAGCTGAGCAACTTTCCTACCTGAACAGAGACCTTGTGTAGGCTTCCAAATAGCAAATGTTGCTATTTGGAAATATCTTCTGGAGGAGAGAAGGCTCCAGGGCGGCCTCATGGCAGCCTTCCAGTATCTGAAGGGGGTCTACAAGAAAGGCGCTTTTTACAAGGGCTTGTAGTGATAGGACAAGGGGTGATGGCTTCAAACTGGGAGAAGGGAGATTGAGATTAGAAATGAAGAAGTTCTTCACTCTGAGGGTGCTGAGACACTGGCACAGGGAAGCTGTGGATGCTCCATCACTGGACGTGTTCAAAGCCAGGTTGGATGGGGCTTTGAGCAACCTGGTGTAGTGGGAGGTGTCCCTGCCCATGGCAGGGGGTTTGGAACTGGATGGTCTTTAAGGTCCCTTCCAACCCAAAGCATTTTATGATGCATTCTGGGATGTCTTCAGCCAAATTGAAAGGCTTGAGAACATTTCCATTGTAGAAGATTGCTTTTTCTTATTCATATAAGAACTTAACGAGTCTGAAAAGTATCTGGACTTAAGAGTTGCTTTACTTGTGTACACATTTCTGGGGATTATCTCAATTTCAATTTAATTTGCCACTTCATGCTATATAGCTCTCAGGGAATCTTTAATTTTCAGTGAGAGCTCGCTAAATTAAAGTGAAAATGAAATAAGCTTGCCTCGTCAGCACTGAGAATGACAGCGCTGTCCCGAATTCCTCTGTAGACTTCACCAGAGCTGCCCGTGCAGATAAGGCACCAGGGCATGCGGTTGTTGGGGACTAGATCTGATGGTGCCTCTGAACAACACCCATGTGTCTGAAAAACACTCCTGTGTCTGAACACCCTCACGTTCCGTGTAATTGCACTGATATCACAAAAGCTTTTTAACTTGCAGGACGCTGCGCTCCTGGTGACGAGTGACACATCCTCAGTGACACGCTGAGCTCTTCTAAACGTCGTGGTTCTCAGTAGTTTCCAGTAATGCTTAAATCGTGTATAAGTTCACCCCCAGTGCTCTCTGCATTGATCTCCTGGGAGGCTGGAAGCACTGAAAGCTGGAGGATATAAGAGAAATCAGTGTCTTGTAACTGTTTTATTGTCTGAGTATTCCAGTAGCCCTGTGGACCCTGCAGCACCTGGGAGGGGAGCGGGTGGGACCGCAGCCTGAAGAGGACAGGAAAGCAACGGGAACAGGACGAAAGAAGGATCAAGGGGGGAAAAAAGGTAACTGAAACTGCACTGAACATTTCTATGCACAACTTTGACCTTGCATGTGGTAGATGGGGTTGGTGATGTCCCCCCTTTCTCCTGGTGACAGTATCAGTGGCAGTGCCCTGCTAGGAAGGTCCCTGTGTGGCTGTAGGGGTGGTAGGATGAAGGCTCTGCAGTACCAGTAAGGCATCACAGCTTGTGTCATAGAGCTCTGACACATGGCATGCTACAGAGAACCGCTTCAGCTCGAGAAATGAGAGAACCACCATCTACACCAGACTCAAAACCCCCAGACCTGCTAAATCATAGAGACTTGATACGCGCTAGAGCCCTGATCCCGTTCTGGGAGTGCGTGTGGCTGTTGTGAATGAGCTGACCAAGTCTTTGAGGGGATGCTGCTCTGTTTCTGTGCCTTGCACTGGGGAAAACCAGTCTGCTCAGGTGCCAAGTGTCTGCTCAGGTCTCTTGTTCATTTCCAACCTCCTCCCTTATTTTTTATCTGTTTTTTCATATCTACCATTTGTACTTTCCCTTTTCTCCCTCACCTTTCCTGGTGCAGGTCTGGATCAGCTGGAGTCCTGTGTCATCCATAGCAAAGATTGCTCAGATTGGAATATCCTAGTTATGAGAGAATACACGTACGTAGGTACTTTGAATGTGCATTAACTCTTGCTGCCATCAGGAACAAGGGAGTGTGATTAGCAGCAAGCTTTTAATTGTGCCAGGTTTTCATGTGATAATTCCTCTTCTAAACCTGCGAGCACTTACTTCAAAGGACCTTTTGATAGCGAAGGTTGTATTGTGTCAGGGCAACCAGCTGCGGAGCGCAGTCGGGAACAAGAAGGTGTTTAATGGGGAAGAACCTTAATGCACGGACTTCACAGGAAGGAGATTTAAAACTTCAGGTTTTATTAGCACCAAATATCAAGCAAGTTCCATGACAACAAGCTGTACTTCCAAATCGGTGAGTTATTTTGTTTAGGGCGAGCGAGTTGGTAATGACATGACACATCAATTCAGTCTGTGTGCTCTCTTGTGTTTGCATTGGCAAGTCTGTGTAGTCCCTTCTGTTGTGCACAGGTCTGAGCTCACCATTTCTGTGCAGTATTTCCAACCATTAGGTTTTGAGGCATCTCTGTCCTCGAGAGACCGAGTAGCACAACCTTGCTGCTCACCAGAACAGTCAAAAGTGTTTCTGGGGGGAAATATTCCTGTTTTGCTTTCTAACACGGTTGCATGTCCAGTTCCTGGGCTCACCACGTGAAGAACTTTTCCAAACAGCGTCACCTCTACGTAACCTCCCAGTTCAGCTAAAGCCAACAGGACTTTCACAGGAAATTAATAGAGGGGCAAAAAGAGTGGCTGGTGGTGGGGAGGGAGGGGGGACAGGTGCTGCTCTGGGGGCTGTAAAGAAGCTTTTAGTGCCTCTGACTGTTGTAAGGGATCTGGTGAAGGCTCCAGAAGCAGCACCGTGGTGAAGTGCTCTTTCCCTGGAGCACTCACAACGCTCCAGCCTGAGTTTGGAAACAGCCTGTAACTCCCTGGGGGGCAGGGTTCCATTCCTTGACAGATGAGAGCTTCTGAAAAGGAAAGAACTGAGATTTGGGAGGTTTTAAAACTTTTTTTTTTGGTAGAAGTTATCCTGGACAGTTTGTGGGGGTGCTGCATATGCTGCTCCAGCAACCTCAGCGGTGTGTAGATGACTGAGAGCATTCCAGAAGAACAGCAACAGCAGCATTTCTAGGCTGAGGCTGGGGTGGGGTTTTTTTTTTTTTAGCTCAATATTCTGGGTGCTTATTATCCAAACTGAGCTGTGATATTAGAATCGGTTAATTGCATCTGGGGGCGATGCAGTAACGCCCAACAAGTTTAGAAGCTAAATTGGGTTACAAAGAAAAGAAGAAAAAAGGAAAAAAGTAATCCCTGGAGAATGCCAAAGGACTAGTGGCAGTTCTGCTTGGCGGCAGCATTCACTCGGTCGTGTGCAGGCTGCGCTGGTTGCTGAGGACACAGGGACCAGTTTGGAGTGAGTCAGATCTGTAACTAGGCTGACACAGGTGACTAGGTGCAGCCCTGGCTTTTCTCTGCGATGTAGGGACTGTGCTCTCCTCACTCGGTGTCAAACCTGAGCTGCACAAAGCGACTTAAGACAGACGTCTGTCCTTTGGCACTTATAAAATACAAATAACTGCACTGCGTGGACTGGGACCGTGATTGACTAGATCCAGAGCAGGTGCCAGTGGTGGTGCAGTAGAGGTGGAAGGGCTGGAGCAGTGATGGGCTTGAGCTTCACAGCCAAGGAGAGGTGATGGTGGAGGAGGGAGCTGCTGGGTGCAGCTGAACGGGCTTTCACCAAGCGGTTCCTGAAATCTCTGTTCCTGTAGTAAATTTGAGTATCTTCAGGATGAAAATACATTGGAAACTCTTGTTGCTGTCCATGTGGGAAAATAAATGCGTAAGCAATGCACATTAACAGTTGTTTTCTATGCCACACTTTCTTTTAGATATGCTTAATTAATTTTGTTGGCTGTGATTTGAACCATATTCTGTTCTAGCAGTACCATGGGGATGTGAGGAGAGGAGCCCATCCTTTCCAATTATTCTTATAACCACCAGTATGGGGAAGTCTAGTAATTCTGTATTAACAAAGCCTAAACAATTTCTGCCTAAAAGGTACCAGACTGCAGCTGTCTGCGTAACGGGAAAGGTAAGAACTACAGGGCTTTGTATTTTGCACTTTAAATGTGTCAAGACAAAATCTTGGGATGAAATTTCGTAGGCCACCTCTAAGCCTCTCTGAAAATTATCTCCATGCAGACAGAAGGTGCCCTGTGTTACAGAGCTCGTACAATCAGCTCAGCCTGATACTCCCAGGCTATGTTAAGTACGTTTGAGGAAAACAGCAGGATAGCAGCTGAAATAGCAGACTAATTGTTGATTAAAATAGCAACACCTCTGTCTGTGGCAGCACGTAGTTCAAAAACCAAAGATACCTGAACTGGGCTGGCTGCTGGGCTTTGTTTTTTGAAACAATGGGATCTCAAAAAAATCAATAGCAAAAAACTTTGTTACCTGGGGTTGGGCTTTAGGGGGAAAGACAAATGAGGCTGTAAAGGCCGTACGGCTGCTCTGTGCCTGCGTATTTCTGTAAGAATCATCAAGGCGGTGTTCCTGAAGTATAGAACCAGCGGTGAGTAAATGACACCGGAAGGCAACGCATTAAAATCTGTATCAGAGGGCTTCTTAGAAATGTATACGGAATGATGAAGTTGTGACTTTCGCTACCGTGATGTGAGGCTGAGGCAGAAAGTTTCCCCAAGTCAGAAAGGGATTAAGGGTAGATGTGGTTAATGAGACCATCTAGGGCTGCACTTAACGGGATGAGGAGAATTTGTGCCGTATAAACATATCTATGGAATTGAAGGTGTTGGGAGAAACCCCCACCAAAGGTTTGAGTCACCCTTTTTGAGGTTTCCTGCCACAAGCTCTGGGTCTTCATTTAAGGCCACGTCTACCCTTAGACCCTCAATAGCTTAGAACGTTTGGTGGTGCTCAGAACACACCTGGTTCAGAGGAGTTCCACTTGTGAAGCTGCTTGACCTGGAGGATAGGATATATTGTATTGAAAAAGGCAGCGTTGGACATGACCTCAGACAAGGTACCTCCCTGACCAGACTCTTTGAGCTGACAGAGTAGGAGTTCCTGTTTGTTCCATTTTAACACAGTCCGGTGTAATTAAGTTTTTCTATGTAATTTCTGAGTCTAAGCAACTACCTCAGAAAAAGAGAAGTCCTCTTGTTTTAAAATTATTAGTAACAGATGAGTTCTAAACAGAAAATACTTGGGTTTGGGTCTGAGGATTTTGTTAACCCCTGATCCCCCAGTATTTTCTGAATTGTTACCGACTATCACATGATTTCAGGTTGTCCTGCAGAAGAAGCAGGAAGGGGTGGAAATTCGCCTGGGAAGGGGTAAGCCACTTGAATAACAGTAAGAATAAAAAAAAAGTAAGAAGGGATAGGTCTATTCAAAGACAGGTGATGAGTAATGACAAAAAAAGAAGTACGCTGCTGTGTATTTCTCTCTTTTTATTGCGTACATTCTTTGTGTGCACTCGCACCACACATCTTTGGGTACGGGTATGCACACTTGGGAGAGCTCGTGGTGTAGTGGATTATAAAGAATACAAAAGACATCCTGTGGTAAACTTTAAAGAATATTTAATAACTTTTAAAAAATAAAATGTATATTTTTAGATTGTTGTTGTTGTTGTTCTTTATATGAATGTACCAAAAAAAGAAAAAAAATTAAAATAAAATTAAAAAAAAGATTATCGTTGTAGCTGCAGCAACAGAACCCAAAGAGCTGAGGAGAGCTGCCCACTGTGGTAAGATACTGGGGACAACAGAATCCACACCAGAACCCAAACAACACTTCCCATGGTGAGTCCTGACTTCTTTTCGTACTGTTAATCATCGAACTCGGCATCTGTGAGGATCATCCACGCTTCGCAAGGATCCTTGCAGCCCGAGTTCCTAACGACTCTGGTTTCAGACCCCGCTGCTGGTTTCTGCTGCTCCACCTCGAGCGCCACAGCCAAGCTAAGGGTAAGTGAAGGGCTTCAGCTTTCTCCACGCTAACAACCTCCTGTCCTGCCTGCGAGTGGGGAGAGGCGGCCGGGAGCCGCGCGCGCCAAAACAAACCCCGGGCTGGGATGGTTTGGTAAGGAGGGGGCTCTGGGGGCATTCGTGCAGCAGCCACGTTGCTGCTGCAAGATAAAAATCTTAGTGCAGCCTCTCTGCGGTTCTTTCCTCTCCGTATTACAAATTATACAATGCCGCATTCAAATGGTAATTATTAAAAGGAAGAATAAACTTTTACAAGTTCATATTGTTCAAGGGGGGTGGGGAACAAAGAAGAAGTCGCAGAACAGAAACTCCAACCTGGAGTGAGTTTCAGTGATTGTGCGCGATGAGATGTGGAGCGAAATCGTTCTGTTGTACAAGCAACAAGATCTGGCTGCTACTGACAGTTACTGTACAGGAAAATAAACCATATTCTATTAAATATACATATATATATAATCATTATAACTGTGAAGATGAAACGCCAGACGTATATTGGACTGAACTGACAAGCTAAATCCTAATGGCGCTGAACTCGGTAGGTCCAGCCACGCGCCCTGGGCCTTCCCATCCTGTTCTGAGCAGAAAGAGCAATGGGTATAAACCAGGAGCGCTCTCCTTCAACGCCGCTGTTGCCTTTGGTTCTGTCTTTCATTTCAATATATCGAGTCCTCCTTTGTGTTTAAAGATAAGAAGCGAAAGTAACACAAAAGGCTTTACTAAAAGTGACAGAGCACTGGTGGAAGGAACTGGAATGACTTGGGCATTGCTCTGCAGATGTCAGCAGCCTTAAAAATGGGGATTTATTTAAAATCAACCAGTCCAACATCAAGTTTTATGCATAATATGGAACTTTTTTTTTTTTGGTTCTTAAAAAAAGATTGTTGCTGTTACATACCACAAACTAATGTGAGCAGAGAAAGCTGGGATCCTTTGAATGAGAGAATGCGGTAAGTGTGAGGCGTGTGCTGTGCCGTGTGTCCGGAGGTTTGACGTTGGATTGTGCTGGTGATGCTGTGAGCACCGAAATATCTGCCTGGCCTGTGTGAGGAGTGTGACTGGATACGTGTTGGTAAAAAAACAAGGCAGTTTATCGTTTTGTAACAGCACCTAAACTGTGGAACATGATTAGAGGGAACCACACAAAGCGTGCTTTCCTTCAGTCCAGCTCTCGTTTCGTTTCTCTGCAGGCTCTGCTGATGTCTGGCAGTTGCGCCCTGCTCTAGGATGAGGAGGGTTTGTGATCTCTCCTCTCCCAGCACCACCATCGGCCTGACTGGTGGGAGCTGCCCTCGGTGGAGCTCTGCTGCACAAGGGTTTGCGCTCAGCAGCGGAGCCATCATCAGCCTGCTGCCTGGGATCATTTTTAATGGCAGGGAGCACTGCAAATGGACCTGCCTACCTTTTATCTGTAGTAAAATATCCATCTTTTATTAATGTATTCAGCGCTGTGTGACGCTGCTTTTCAGTGGGGGAAACTGAGCTGTCAGCAGGAGCACGTGTGGGAACAAACTAGAAGCCACGGCAAGAACTGATGGTCCATCCAACCTGGAGTCCTGTCTATGTGGGTAAGAAAGCGAGAGGGAAGGAGCAAGCTTGTGCCACCTCCCAAAGAGCAGGACTGTTGGCTGGTCAGCCTGGGCTCAGGAGGCAGAGCGCGTTGAACCTGTCGTGGTGATGCCAAGAGTGAGTCTCTTGCTTGAGGTGCTCTGGGATTGAGGTCTCTTAACATCGGTCATTAGCGGGGCTGAGGTTGCTGTGATAGAGATGGGGAAGCCACGTAACACGCACTCAGGTAACACGTTACCTTCTGCCCAGCTGAGCGCCCCGTGCTGCAGAGGTGGGTGCACCAAGGTGGGGGGTAAGTCCTAAGTAAGTCCTTCCCACAGAGCACGGAGTAATTTGGGCCTGGGGGTGAGAAGACTGCAGGAAATCAGCAAAGAGGGGGGAAAAAACCCCCAAACCTAAGCAGGGCAGGTAGCATTTGTCAATGGTGCAAGTCCAGAAGAGGGTTACTTACAGGTGTTGAGGAGGGTGTGCAGCAGGCTGGGGGTTGGCAAGTCCAGCTTCACTGCTGGAAATGGCCTTAAAGTCAGCAGAACGGCACCCGTAGCCGAGCCCGGCTGTTGTAAGCACGGCAGGGACAGGGTGACTTTATTTGCCTGAACTTGAGTCATGCTCTACTGCATCGCTGCGGGAATGGCTGCGCTGAGCTTTCTGGGAAAACGGGGCACCGTGGTTGTGTCTCTGGTCTAGTGGCAGGCGTGGAGAGGTCCTGAGGCATAGCCCAGTTACACCGCTCCCTTCGCTTCAGCTCCTCCCTGCCACACATGCACTACCTGGGGCTGCTCCCTGATGGGCAGCTGTTTGAACACCAGGAAACATCTGAGTGGTAACTGCCCAGAAGGGTACGACATCAGTTACCAATGTAGGGTGAGGAAACGGCGTAATTGGTGGCTGCTTTCTGGCTAAGGAAAGTTACAATTTTGATTTCTGCAAATTCCAGACAGCGTGGGGCATGGTTTAGCCACCGGCTGCGTGCAGGGAGATGGGTCTGAAAACCAGAACTAGGAGGTGACTCCAGTTCTAGCCAAGACTGATGTCTTGGCTGTTTTAAGCCTGCCCGGGGGCGGGTGCGGGGAGCGAGGGAAAGCAAGCTACGCATAAAAACATCTGAAGTCTTAATAACTCTGAGAAAAATGAGCAGTGTGCACAAGATTTTTCCTCAGCAAGGCAAACTCAATCATACCTGCAGATGCTGCTATCCCGAAGTAAATTAATGAAATGGTGACATTCAGGGAAGGAACAGCTGACAGCTCCGTACGGATCGTCAAGTGTGGAAATGAGTGATATTTTTTGGCAGACTAACTTGAAACGGGGCTGACAAAAAAACCAACAAACCCAGAGTAGAATGACAGAGAGAGGCGGCTCGCGGGTTGTTTACCGGAATGAAGCTACAGCTGAAAGTAATGACTTATTTCCCAGAGGTCTAAGTGATGGTGCCTCCTCCGAAAACTCATCCTCGGTTATTTCAAGTTGGAATGTAAAATGGGATAGAAAGGTTCCCTCTTTCTGAGGTTAGGTGCTGGGTGTTTTCGCCTCCTTTCAGAACAGCGTGTGTATATGAATGTAATATATATATTACATACACAGTCAACCATCTAGATGTGCCACTGGCAATCAATGAGACAATGTCCAATATTGTTTTCCCTTCCCAGCCAGCCCTCGCTGTACAGGTTCTGATGAAAAGCCTGACTCCGCAGCGCATCAGATTAAAAACACTCCAGTCAGATAACACATTGCTGAAGATGATCCTCTCCTGGCTACAAAATCATCTCGAGACACTCAGAGGCGGGGCTGCTCCCTCTCGACACTTCAGCTGTGTGCAAA
>WEIS01043848.1:30123-50022 GCA_013389965.1 Todus mexicanus
GCCATCAACACCTCAACAACACCACGCGTGTGTCTTTCTACTTGGCCTGCTCCAGAGAAGTGGTGGGGGAGGTAAGACAGGGAGTGGTTCTTCTCCCAGCCCAACTCCTGAGCTCTGCTGGGCCACCTCTGGTAGATGGCTTCATCAGAAAAGGGGACAGGGAAGAGAGTGTCTCACCTTCCTTCTAGTTGAAGGAGCTCCATGACTGTACCCAGTGGTTGTTCCTTTGCAACACCACTGCAAAAACTGTCATTAAAAGGAAGGTTTGCCAGGTCTTTGGGAAATTTTTTGGTATGAACTCTATTTAAGTGCTTAATTTGACCGCTTCAAATTAATCTTTATAGAAACAGTAGCTCCTGTTAATATTTTGAGAGTACATGAATAACACACGTACTACTTTATAAATAAATAAATAAATACATCAATGGTTCTAAAGCTGTTGTCATCTTCATTTCTCATTATTCCAGAGTGAAATAAGACCACGGGGCTCTATTGTGCTGTTTGCCTGGTAGTCATTTCCAGCATGGCTGGTTGAAGAAGATCCTTCTGCCCCGTGTCCTTCCAGCTGCGTCACTGTGTGACTGTAACTGTAAGACTGTTAACAGGAAAAACAAAAGCTGCCACATGCTGCAGGCCAAACCAACAGTGTAACAGCAGCAACAGTGGGAGCTTGATTAAGTCAGTGCCTCAAAACTTCCATCACCACTTTGGTTCAATCACCTAGTGCAGCTGGAAGACAGACTGTGAATCTTTTGTGTGCCGAGGTGTTTTCGCCGTATTTCCCGGCAGTTCTGAGGAATATTAATTAGCATTTTTAAGCTGAAGTGTTTTCTCTTGTGCTGACTAGTCAGAAAAATAATACTCTCTTAAATAGCCGATGTATCAGTGAGGGCTATGAGGAGACCTCTGACATGGGCTGCTGGGTTTTCAACATATCTTCTAAAGACACCCTAAGCGCTGAGTAGATTCTCAAAAGCTGTTTATTAAAATATGGTAATATATAAACAACAGCCCCAGTATCCCAGCGTGGTGGGGGTTAGAAGGGTCCTCTGGAGATAGTCTCATCCAGCCCCCCTGCTCCAGCAGGGTCACCCCGAGCAGGGGGCCCAGCATCGCAGTGTCCAGGCGCGCTTGGAATCTCTGCAGACAAGGAGACTCCACAACCTCTCTGGGCAGCCTGGGCCAGGCTCCAACACCCTCCAAGTCAAGGAGTTTTGCCTCCAGATGGAACCTCGTGGGTTCCAATTTGTGCCTCTTGCCCCTTGTCCTAAGTCTTACCTTGTCTCTCTGCTGTACGATCTTGTGCTTATCTTTTTTCCTAAATGTATCTCCTCACTTTACTGGGAAATAAAATCCAAACCTCTACTAACTTTGGACCTACAAGGAGTTGGGTATTTGCATTAATAATTAATTATTAATAATACTTAAGTTGCAGCCAGTAAGTGACACCCGAGAGTGTCGGACAGGTACCAGTCTACCTGACCTGGCACGGATGGGACTCTGATCCCAGGCTCTCTCTTGCTGCTGCTTGTGTACACTATTCAAAATTAAAATAAACCCTACCTGGGTTAACCTGGAGTTGCTTGGTGTCCCCCCCACCTCTGATGAGGCTTCTGGCTGCGGAGGGTGGGCACCAACCCACCAGTAAGTCCAGTCTAAGCTTTAGATAAACCCCTTGGTAAAGCGCCTGCTCTTTGCAGCACAGCATAAACCAGAAAATGTGTGTGCAGCGTTTCTTGTTCTGTATTAACCCATAAAAACCTTAAATCCTACAGAGCTCCACATTAACATCAGGCAAAATGTGGAATCGCTAAAACAGGCTTGGGTAGAGCACGTGTGAATCTACCCTTACTTATGTAGTTGTGATTAATTAAGATTTGAAAAAAATGGGTATCAACACTGTACCTGCACCATGGCTGTGCACAAGCCAAAGATTCCCACCGCTAGTAGGTTCTCCTGGAGCCAGATTTTCACGGTGTCGTAGCAAGGCTGGAAAAAAATAATATATCAACCCCCAGAATATTGTATGAGCTGTAAACACGCAGCTCTACCCGCCCCGGGAATACACGGAGAGCAAAGAGCCGGCTCAGCCGAAGCTTTGGGGGAGCCTGGCTCATCCTAGCACCGCTGGAGCAGCTACCGTGCGTTTCTGGGGTGGAGCTTGAACACGGATTGCAACACCACCAAAAAGAAGTGCATCTCCAAAACGCTGCATGAGCGATGCTCGGATAAATTGGGCCAATAACTAAAAATAACCAGGCAGTGGATCTGGCTCCTCTTTGCCCTCTAAAAACCAACTAGAAGCTGCTAAACCTTCAGAATGAGCCTTTCATTTTCTCCCTGTTTCAGAAAAACAAATCTTTATTATAATATATATCTCTCTCTCTATCTATCTATCTCAAACGCAAAGGTTCCAGTGCGAGCTCCTCCGCAGCCGCTCCTGCTGCACGTGGGCCCATTTTGTACCATTTTCCATCATTCCAAATTGCAGTTTTAGTTTTTCCCCTGCTTGAAATTCTGCCGTAGCTGTAACCTCATGCTCCCGGCCCAGTTTTGAGGCAGGTGCAATTGGCTCCAGTGAAATCTTGCTTTAATAATGTGTAAATAATAAATAATGTCTGTAAGACAACCTTGTTCACAACCCGTACCCTCAGTCTCCTCAAAGTAGGTGGCCAAAAAATCAGCCAGGCTTCATCTGGAGGCTTTCACAGATGATGTATAAAGGCAAAGTGCGCACTAGAAGATGCGGTGTCAACCTGCACTGATCTTCTTGGTGCCCCAAACAAAATCAATTTCCTAACTTACTTATAAAAAAAGTCCTTAAATTCAAAGTTTGACTTGGAGCTATTCGAGCGGTAGAAGGGAGCCGTGTTTGGCTGGAACTCGGCCTCTGCCATGGCCAATCCACACGCATGGCATCTCACTAGGACATGGCCAAGACCATTAGAACCAGCAAAACTTCCTCGTAACACCACGTCATCAGATGGCCTCAGTCCATACCCCTCCTGGGTAACTGTAATTAGCACAAAGAACTGCTGAGCTAATTGCAGAGAAGACTTTAGGCTCTGCCTACCTGCTCTGGAAGGATCTTGCTGAGGACATCGTAGGGAAATTATCCCGCTGAGTTTTGAATTTGATTACAGCAAAAGCAGAAACTCATTGCAAATAAAAGCTGCTGGCAATGCCGTGGGGCAGTTCCCACTCTCCTCCTGGCAGTGGAAGCCTCCGAATGAGGGCTCCTGGCCAGAGCAGAGCATTCCAAGCTCACATGGTCCTCTTGCCTCACACCTGCCTGGGTCATGATAAGCTCTGGCCGCTGCTCCAGGGCTTGTGACACATGTCTGGACGAGCTCTGCCTTCAGAGCTCTACCTTCTGGCCTTCAGCTCTACCTGACACCTCTAGGTAGGACATTAAAAAGGCTGATCCTGTCCCTTCCTGGCCAGCCTGTGCTCCAGGTCAGTGCTGGAAGGGCCCTGTCTGCAATGTGAACCAGTCACTTAGAGCCCACACAAAGCTTTTGGCTCATAAAAATAAATTGGTGGTTTCCTTGGAGGTCAAAAGCCACAGCTCAACATGAGCCTTCCGGAGTCACCTGATTACAGGCGACTAAGGGACATACAGAAACCATCTTGTCACCTGCCCCGGCCCCGCCAGCGCCTCGCTGCCCGCCCCGAGCCCCTGCTGCCAGGCAGCTGCTGCCGGAGAGCGACTCACTCACCGCTTTCCACCAGGTCCCTGGGGAATGGAGGCCACAATTCTCGGTGAATTCTAAGCAGCAGGAGTCTGGCACCCGGGTTGTGTTGTACACTTCAAACCAGTCCGTGTAGTTGGAGACTCCGCAGCATCTGAACTGGAAAAAGAAGCCCCGAGACGATATCGTGAGTACGAACTGTCTGCTTGCTCTGACCTCTGCCTCCTGCAGCTGGACATTCAAGGCATCTACAGCAACAGAGGCTTGAAATTTTAAAGCCACACAGTATTTCCTCAGCTTTACCCAAACAGACCCTTTCCCCCCCGTCTCTCTTTTATTATGTTTAAATATGGGCTTGTTTGTAGCCGATGGGGATGACACAAGCAGCAAAGGCACCTCTTCGCAGCGGCAGGAGCTGACACAGGACAACCCCAGCCGAGCGCTGAGGTTAAGAGTTGATGTGACGGAGCAGGATTAGAACGATGATAACAATCGTGTGCAGCTTGTTGCCAGGAAAAAAAACCAAAACTAAGACAGAGACAGCACCCAGGAGATGAAGACAGTGGGATCTCCATGGCACGTTTCTCTCTATGCTGTCGATGACTGAAGACAAATCAGGCAGTTAAAGCAAAGCTGTATTTCCTCCTCTTCTCTCTTGGGTGCAGCTCCCCAGTGTCCTCATCTGATGCTGCTAAATAGTGGTGCCTGCATTAAGCACCTGCGGATGATGTACAGCAACTACCTGAGCGCTAAACTGGGAGGGTTGTTTGGCTTTAGGAACGGGATGGAAGAGGAGACATCTACAGGAGATGTCTGCAGGGGATGTACAGTACAGGGACTGGATCTGCGACCACCTTCCCCCCCTGGGAACTGGTGTGTTCCTGGGATACAAACCAAGCTCAGACTCATCACCATACAGATGCAGCCGCCATCTGTCCCTCCGGCGCTAACTCAGAAGTACAAAGTTGTCCGTGTTCAGACATTTCACCACTAATGAGTAAAAGACAACGACGCTGGGCTGGGCTACGGAGCTGCTCCCTGCTCCCAGCAGCACCTCACACCTCGCCAAGGCTGCACCAGCCACCTGCTCACCTCCAAAATGACTCGCCAAGATCGCATTTTTTAAGAATGATGATTTTATATAAGCCTGGACAGTATATTTTGCATCCCTGTAGAGACCATCCCTCTTGTTTCTGACCAGCTCCTCATCATGCATCACCACGACCAAGGACCTAATTCAGATCCTGAGGTTTACACGGGCCTGAGGGAGATTCTTCCATATATATATAAAAATACACATGTAAAATAGTAGAAGAGTCGACGGGCACAGCGTTCGGAGTGTTCGGCTCTTGTCGCACACACCAGACCTGCCACTGAAGCCCAATAGAGGGCAGGGGTGTCACGCGCTGCCTCACACACCAATGATGCGCTCACAGAACACAGTCCGGGATAGAGATGTTTCGCTGCTCACAGGAATGCTTTTCTTCTGCCAAGCAAAAGTCAGGAGTCTTTCCTGGAGTCACATCTATCCCCGCTCAGAATGCTGCCTCGGCCCGTGGCAGGAGTCAGCCCTGAGCTTGGTCGAGCTGTGAGTTTACAGGCTTCATTTCCTACAAACTGACGTGAAACTAAAAAATAGTTGGTGACTTTCTCTTTCTTCCTCCCAGTTCCTGCACAGCAGAGGATCCCCGTGTGTAACAGGTCCGAGAAGCCGACAGGAGCGGTGAGGAACACGAGGCATCTGAGGAAAGCTGGTTTATCTGGCAATCGAACACGAAGGTCTTGCGGGCTGTCATCGTTAGAGTCAGGAGGCGGCTCTTTGATAGACAGTGAGAAGTGACAGCTTGTAAATAGCGAGCCTTGAAAATGCGGCTCATCTGTGATGGAGCGAGCGCAGCGGGACGGGCTGAGGCGTTTGAGTGATGTTCTGGCCAAACACAAGTGACACAAGTTTGCATAAATCGGGACCAGGCCCCTTCTCCCCATGATATTGCACGCCTGAGGGTGTCAGAGTCTGACAGGCTGAGGAGATGAAGATGAAATGCAGGTTTCGCAGCGCAGGGCTCCAGAAGGTTGAGGGCAGCTACGGAGCCTGTGAAACAGAAGGTGGCAAGGCCACCATCTAGGGCTGGGACTCCAAAGAGTGAAGGGGAGAAAGGGCTAAGAAAAGCTCAAGGGTAAAGAAGAATGAAGAAGTATGAGGATCACCAGTCTTGGGACTGGAAGAAAGAATCGGAGAATGGGTTGGGTTGGAAGGGACCCTTCTGAACTGTAACTGGAAGAGATGTCACATCTTTGGAAGACAAAGGATGATGCACAGTCCTAAAGGAGAGGAGGTGGTGGACACAGAGGAGCACTAACACCACGGAGACAGCAAGCAGTGTTCAATAAGGACCAACTCTGGTGAGCAGCATCCCCAGGGAGCAGAGGCGCTGACCCATAGCAGTAGATCAAAGAGGCAGGAACAAGGAAACCAGCAGCAGTGACACTGAATGGGTCACCAGTATGGGCTCGGCAGAGGGGTCCACCGAGAAGTCCAGAAGACAGTTAAGCCCAAGTAGAGATGAGAGAGTGTTGGAGTGACTTTGGATCCCATGACAAGCGACTGATTTATCCCGTGTGCATGAAGCTGAATGACAAGTAGCCAGATATTGTTGAGGGAGATGAAAGACTGTGAGAAGAAAGGGGAATATTGAGGACAAAAAGCAAAATAAGAGGATTTTTGAGAGTCCTCTTTGATTTGACAGCAATGTGCTCTTTAAAACGTACAAGGTTTCTGAGCAAGGATAGTTTGAGACAGTCCCACATTTGGAGGATGGAGAAGGCTCAGGTCACCTGAAGGATAATTTCTGCTACCAGCAATTTGTTGAGGCCAGTTGTACCAAACTTTCTGTCCTTCTACAGCAGCTGATGTTCTGCCAATGCCACAAAGTCAAACTGCCTGACTGAAGCAATTGCAGCCTGGAGTCTTGCTACAGCCACACTCATTTTTTGATCACATTTACAGTCCTGTCTTGTTCCCTTCACTAGTTAAGTGATAAAATTAGACAAGGTCGTCTAATTGATTGCTTCTGTTCCTAGTTTCAACATGGAACAATACACCTTTTTTTTAGAAACAATTACAAATTAATAGTGCTTATCTGGGGGTACCTGGGCTAACACACTCTCTTAAAAATGCCAGCCCCTGGCTTAAATAGTCATAACTTTCATAGAGTTTGGGTTAGAAGGGACCTTTCAAGGACATTTAGTCCAACCCCCTGCAGGGAGCAGGGCCATCTGCAACTGGAGCAGGTTGCTCAGAGCCCCCAACAACCTCCCCTGCAATGGGGACAGGGATGGGGCAGCCACCACCTCTCGGGGCAACCTGGGCCAGGCTCTCACCACTCTCATTGCAAAGAATTTCTTCCTTCTCTCCAGTCTAAATCTCCCTGTTTGAGTTCCAACCCATCCCCCCTTGTCCTGTCCCCACAGGCCCTGCTCCAAAGTCTGTCCCCATCTTTCTGCCAGGTCCCTTGAAGCCCTGCAAGGCCCCCAGAAGGTCTGCGCGGAGCCTTCTCCTCTCCAGGCTGAACCCCCCCAGCTCTCCCAGCCTGGCCTCCCAGCAGAGGGGTTCCAGCCCTCCCAGCATTGCTGGGGCCTCCTCTGGCCCCGCTCCAACCTTGGCTTGGACACCTCAGTTCACCTGACTCCAGGGCTGCAGCCATGAAGGACCACACGTGGTGAGATGTGATTTATGGTTGCCCACGTGAACTACGGTGGGTACTTACAGCATAAGGTGACAATGGGGTGGTTGTTTTGGGGACACTCATACAGGGTTTGGTAGAGTTGAGATATCAAACCACACCTTTCCTCTCCTTTGTCAAAGAGACATAAACCCCTCCCCTATTATTACCTAGCGGGGTCTGAAGCAGCTCATGGGTCCCCAAGGTTTGATCTTGGTGAAACAGGAATGTTGGGGAGCTGGATTCTGGTGTGTATTTTCCAGGCAGTCCAGGTATCGAAGGCTAAGTAGGCCTCATTTTCTTTGCCAAATTCCTGCAAAAATCAGCCAGGCTGGGATAGGGCTCATGAAAATAAACTGACGCTTGATCTCTGTGGCAAATGAATTTTCGCAATTCCTGGTTTTCCAGTTTTGTGAATGCGACAGAGAATCAGGGACAGGGCGAGGTGCCTTTTAGATGCCCTTTCTCCTCCATCCCTGTAAAAAGTGGTCAATAATTTGTTCTAAAATCCTGCTTAATGGGTAGTCTGGATTACTTTAGCAGTAATCCTACAGCACGGGTTAATCGAATGGAATCAATGACCCGGGGAGAGAGAGATGGGTCCAATTTTGTTCCAGTGGTCTACCAGCCACGAAAGGCACCACGCAGCAGTGGAAACGAGCTGAACTTGCTCACTTTAGTGGAGCTAATGCGTTTTCTGCCTGCCTCTCAAATTACTGCCCGCTTAGTGGCAAGGAGAAGTGTTCAAATATTGATCACGATGATGCTGGGGATGAAGCAACGTTTTAAAAATTAATGTCTCTTTCTCATTGCCTAATGATTCCCAACTCTGACTGTGACCCGCTTGGTAAGGAGGGTGTGAGGAGCTTCTCCGCCCTAAACCGTGAGAATTTCAGGCACGTTGACAATCACTTTGTAAGCTTTCGCAGTCTTCAGTCACAGCTTGTGAAAGTCACCTGCTCGTGTTCCTGATCCTTTGTAAGGTTTGAGACACTACTGAGAACGGCTGGGAGCTTGGTTCGCTGAGGGTATTAAAAAGAAATCAATAATATGTTCTAATTTGAAACAGCTCCCTGACCTGGAGGCTTAATACGACTGCAAAATGAGCCCGGTGCTTTTCCTCTTACACGCTCAACCCAACTCCTGTATCAAAAACCTCAACAGATCGGTCCTGGACCAAAATGGGAACTTCCTCCTTAAAAAGGGGCTTGGGGGACCCTCCCTCCCAGTTAGTCGGGAATTGTGTGCTTCTGTTGAAAAGAGGAAAACCATTTCTCAAGGCACAAAGGGAATAAAATCCCCCCCCAAATGTGCTCAGGCCTTTCACAGCTGAGGAGGAAACGCAGCAATCTCCACTCACCAGTGACTGCACACACTGGGTATCCATACCCCACACAAATCTCCCTCTGGTTTGTGCTCAGTCGGCCCCACAGAAAGCAAACGATGTCTAAATGTGGTTCTGGAAGAACCTTTTCCCCCCTTCTTTAAGCAAAAGTTACCATACATTTTGGTACTTACTGAACTCAGGGTCTCTATCTAAGTTAATGGCAGGAGAAAGTCCCATGGAAAAGACAAGGGCTAATGAGGACAAGTTACTCCTGGGGAGATACCAACTGGACTCCAGAAGAAAATTTGTCACCATGAGAACAATCAGTCATTGGAATAATCTCCCAAGGACCGTGGTGGATTCCCCTACACCGGACAGTTTAAAGGCTCAGACAGGGTGCTGGGCCAGCATTTCTTCACCTTGAAAGGCTGGACTTAGATGATCCCTGAGGTCCCTTCCAACCTGCTATTCTATGATTCTATGAAATGAAGAGAAATCTGTTGCCAAGCTTAGATGCCTCCTGGCTGAGCCTACAACTTTAACCACCACGGTGCCATTGTCTGCGCAAGCTCTCAGAACAGTTTTGCAAAGAAAGGAGAATGAATGCAGAGGGGCCAGGGGAGAAGGACTTACGAAGATTTTAGATGTTAGGATGAAATTCTTTCCAGTGAGGGTGGTGAGACACTGGCCCAGGTTGTCCAGGGAAGCTGTGGATGTTCCATCATTGGATGTGTTCAAGGCCAGGTTGGATGGGGCCTTGAGCAACCTGGTGTAGTGGGGGGTGTCCCTGCCATGGCAGGGGGGCTGGAACTCGATGATCTTTAAGGTCCCTTCCAACCCAAACCATTCTAGGATTCTATGACTTCTGTTACTGTTGGTTTTCACATGTTGTGTTTTTTTCTGAGGCTGAGGTTTTCTACTCACGTACAAACACGGCCCATAGCTCAACTAATGACTGATGTCTACTGGCCCCATTAGAGAAACCAGTGCTGAGACATGGTCTTCGATGGCAGTGTGATTAGGGCTAATGTGGGCGAAGCACTAACGGTTGGGATCCATCTCTTAGGAGTTAGAATGAAAAGAGCAAGTCTGGGCTGGCCTTTTCCTTTCGGGAAGTCCCCTGCATTGTCTTAATCCTCCTATCAGTGATTACACGCCACTGATGAGGGATGTAAGGGATAACGATTACTACCCAACACACAAAATAATACTTGGCATTTACGTCGCGCTATTCAACTGCAAAGTGTTTTACATAATTAACCGTGCTGGGATTGCCTTTGCGACACCACTGCAATCGCCCGCTCCTAAAGACACGCGAAAACCAATTATGCAGAGCAGTAAAAATGGATCCGTGGGAGCTCTGGGCTTTTCTCCTCCATGCCCAGCACGGGGAGCGTGGAGACCTTAACACTATGGTACCGTCCAGAGAGCGCGCGGTAATGTCATCGCTGGCATGTTGAGAAGAGAGCGATGTAACGTGAGTGCAGGAGGCTGGCGAGATGGCGCTTTCCTATTATCTTCTGGGCTCCCAAGACCCGACTAACGTTAGTTCCATCCGTAATTTATAAGGCACTCTTTAAACTCCAATAGGTTTCAAGGCCAAAGGCATGATTAAGACAATTGAGGATTGCTGTAGCACTATGACAAGCTATTGAGTCCTGCCTCAAGCTGACAATTGTCACTGAACGTTGTCACATTTATTTTAGACAAAAACTTGACTTCAGAAAAAAAAAAATCCACCATCCTGCTGTACAATAGTGTCCTACCATCAGGTCTTGAGTTTCTAGCTCTTGGATCTAGAGCTCTTTTCTTTCAAACCCCTTTTCCCTTCCCGCTCTCTTTTTAAGGACTGCAGTCACATCACTACGTCACCTTTTCCTGGCTTTTAACATTTCTCACTATAATGTACATTTCCAAAATTCTCAGTATTCTTTTTCATCTTTGCTGAATCCAATCCAGCTGGTGAACATCCTGAAAAAACACAACTAGGTGAACTAGACTCCCCTCACGGCACAGAACTATATGATAATGAGGTTTAAAAAAATGTAGTTTTTAAAAGAAATGAGCCATCCTGGTCAAAGGAGAACTAAATACAAATTACCATTTGTTACAAAACAAAGGCAGAGAGGTTACTTGCTGATGTGCTGAGTGGGTGAGAGTGATTGGCCTGGGATCTGGAGGTTTAATTCAGTTCCCATCCAGAACACGTTGTTACAGAACGCGGAGGGTAAAGAGGAAGACAAAACCCGAAGCTCAGACTTACATCTGTTTGGATGATGCTCCACGCGTTCGTTAGGCCGATATTTCCTTCTGTCCCATACAAATGAAGCCCTTTCTTCAGGTCCCGCTGAGCATAATTGTCAATCTAAAACCAACAACAAAAGACAAAACTCAACATTTGCCGGGTACCACGTTTCAGAATCGCAAGGCAGGGAGTTGTGCAGGACCACAGGAGCACGGCGATGTAGGACAACAGTTCTGTACTGATAAAAAGTTAATTAACATTTCCTAAAGCCTTTCTCCAGTAGGGATGGTGTCTATTAAACTACATGAGGTCTTCCGAGTCAATGTTCACGTTTTCCGCCACAGACGTCCAGAACAGCTTTCCCCTTCTCACTTAACCACCAAAGCACCATAGAGAGACCGGATTCAGTTTGGTTTTTGCATGTGAGGCCCATATATAAAAACATTCCTCTATCTACAGCAGCTCCATTTAGCTTAACACCTTTAATTGCGACCCAGTACCCCTCAGCATCTTCCATGTGCCTCCCAGGAAATCAACAGCGGCATTAACATCCCAGTGGTGCTCTGAGCTGTCTCTATCACATCAGTCAGGGAGGGAACCCCAATTCTTACAGTAGGATGGCCATGGTTAGGTTGAAGCAGCAGGGAACGAGGTCTCCAAAATTCAGAACAGGATTTAAGAATGGAGTTATTGGATGAAGCTCCTCCTAAGTAAATGCATTTTTGGTTGATTCAGTAACAGTACAAAGTTTGGCTTCAGAGGCTTTTGCAACTGAAGATTGAGTTGTTGAGTCTTTGAGCGGTTGAGTTGTCCCCTCTTAAACACCTTCAGGGACGGTGACTCCATCACCTCCCCAGGCAGCACATTCCAATGACCAATCACCCTTTCAGTGAAGAATTTTTTTCCTAATATCAAGCCTAAGCCTCTCCTGACAGAGCTTGAGACCGTGTCCTCTTGTTCTGTCACCGGTTGCCTGAGAGAAGAGACCAACCCCTGCCTGACTACGACCTCCTTTCAGGTAGTTGTAGAGAGCAATGAGGTCTCCCCTGAGCCTCTCCCTTCCCGAAAGTTTATCACCAGCAGGCTGAGTCACTAATAGAATCATAAAATCATTTAGGTTGGAAAAGACCTCTAAGATCATCAAGTCCAATCATCAACCCAACATCTCCATGACCACTAAACCTTGTCTTGAAGTGCCACGTCTACACGTTTTTTGAACACCTCCAAGGCTGGTGACTTTACCACCCCCTGGGCAGCCTGTTCAATAAAATAGCACGACAAAGACGTACAACTTCATCTCAGCACCTTAATTACCATGCAAGCACTTCCTTGTGGACAACTATCCTGAGCAGTCGGTTCTGTGCTCCCTCTGTAATTATCGTGTAAGCTGCTTTTGACTTTCCGCAGAGATTATAGAGCCGCTGCTACGTTAATGAGAAGAGAAAGCCAAAGCTGAAAGCTATCATTAAAGCTGGAATTAGTTGACAAAATTACAGGCAATAAATGATAAACGTACACGGGTGGGGGGTGCCCAGTGTTCATTTAAGAATTAGATCGAACTGAGTTTCAGCTCTTCGCTTGTCCTCAGCATCCTGGGTCTCAACTGGACCTGCTGTGGTCTCGAGCAGAGCCAGCAATTAGGATGGAAGAGCACAGTTGTGTCTGAGAGAGGCTCTGAAATTCAGTTAGTGTCCTACAGAGGTAGGGAGGTAAATTAATTGTTGAAAAACTAATTCAGAGAAGGACAAAGGTGAATGAGAACAACATAGCGAGGGCAGGCGGGGACAGGAATCTAGCTGGTAGATCTGTTGCCTTCAAGACAAAAAAGAAAGGTCTATTTGGAACGTTATTTTAACACACCAGAGAACATCTGTCCTGTGAAGTGTGAGAGAGCTCTGCATCAGCCCAGTTCATACAACCACTAATCTGGAACAAGGGAGATAAGGTCAAATGGAGCAGCGCCGCTTATCCGAAGCGCAAACGTCACGCTGCCGAAAGGACACAGCACGCGACGTTTGCATCTCCTCACTCAAACTTTGCTTTGCAAACCAATGCAGAGGCTCAGCGGGACAATCCCTCTGACCAGGACTCCCAGGCTGCCCTTGTTAATGTGATCTTCATGTCCTACAATAATAATAACAACAACAGGCTTTGACCAGAGAGGCATAAGTAAAACTCAGCACCTATTTGTGGAGCTGGCAAATGTTCCTCCAGGTCATTCTGTTTCCTGCCAACCTTGATTTTGTTTCTTTCTCAAAATACTTTTAGAGTAGCAGGAACTTTCCAATCTGCCTTTATTCAAACTGTATACTTGATTTAAATTAAAACTCACAAAACACCCCCAGCTGTCTCTTCTGCTTTCGATTTGAGTTTTTCAGAAAACCATCTTTCTGAAGATGAAACGCCGCACCTTGGTGATTCATCACGTCTCCTGACAAATGATCCCACCCAGCACTCACCAATCTGTCAGCTCCTCCTGCTTGTCTCTGTGCTACCCATCCTCAGCCAGGCAAAACGTTTGTCACAAAAGAGGGGCTGTAAGAACCGTATTAAATATTCTGCAAGTGGAATCTGCCATGTTCTCCCATCTGCAGGACGGCACCTTCACGAAGCACGACTCTATCTAGCAAAGGAGCACGAGGAAGCACTACAGAAACTCTCAGCGGGCAAACCGTCACTCTAAATGAGATTCCTACTTTTAGTCATGTGGAACACCAGAGATTTCTTTGGAAGAAGGAGTTTCTGAAAGGTTAGGCAGTAAGAACCTTTTATCAATCTGGAAAAGAAGCACAGAAAAATTCTTTTCCTCCTCCAGAGGTGAGTCGCCATCCCTTGAAGTGTTTAAAGGGCATATAGAAGAGGTGCTTAGGGATATGTCTTAGAGGTGATAAAGATTAGAGTTAAAGATTGGACTGGATGATCTCATAGGTCTTTTCCAACCTGGGTGATATTGTGATTCACGGTCCACAGATGAGAGGTGTGAGCTTCAAGCTGGCACCTCATCCACGGCAATTCCTGCAGCTTCTGGCTTCAGACACTGGAGGCTTGCTCATGCTCATGCTCATCAACATCATCAGATTTCCATGGTGCTTCTACTAACTGTCCTGTTGCTCACTGTGCTAATCCACAATTCACAACTGCAAGAGAATCACCTCAAGTGGTCCATGCGTATTACCAGCACTTCATCTAAAGGTAAGATTTTGCTCCCACTGCAATGAGCACAAAGCTCTTCTCACTGGATTCCATTAGGCCCTAGTTTGGCTGTTAAATCTGTCACTGTTCTTTTAAAAAGACTTTCTGAAAAGCATACACTAAGGTAGACAAGTCGTGCAGCAAGTTTCAGGCAATGAAGGAAACTCAGTGTTTGAACTACAGAAGAGATGAAGCGAGACGGAGAGAGAAGAAGAAAGAAGGAGAAGGAAAAGGAGAAGGATGAGAAGGGAAAACTGGAGAGGAACTGCCCCGGAGGTGTGGAAAAGCATCCGGAAACAGCTGATGTAGTGAGACAGAATGGGCAGGGATCTCCCTGAGCCTCATCTGAACTATGGCTGTGACAATACAGTCCTTAAAAAAAACAACCTTAAGCCTGTGTGTAAATTCAGACCAAATTAAAAAGCGGTTCCTTCTTAATCTGTATTCCCTCGAGACAGGTAGTGAGGCTGTAGCAATTCACATGTAAGGCTTGTTTTACCGTCAGCTTTGTCCCCTCATTGCCTCAGCAATGCAGAGCCCCCGAGCAGGAGGGCGGCTGGCTGGCTGACAAGCCCAGCTGCAGACACCAGCACCCTTCCGGAGGAGTGAGAGCTGTCAGCTTCCACCTTGCCTCCTTCAGTAAGACATCCTAGGAACAACTGAGGCTGAGATAAAAACCGTGCCATGGCAGCAACAACAAACCCCCTGCTTAGTGCAGGCACAGATGAGCTGAACGTGCGATGTAAACATTCCATGCTGCAAAAACCCAGCGAGACTCATCATTATTTCCATCTCCATATTACAGACGGTGGATTGCAGTAGCCTTCTCAGTTCCCGGGGGTGGTTTGACAGATCTCTCCCTGTCTGTCTAAATGAAAGGCTTTGGAGTTTACCTACTCACTGAAAGAGAAGAGAAGTATTGCTCCCAGAGAAGCCCAGTCCTCTAGTTTTGCTGTTGATAAGGAGGAGGAAGCGCTTTCGAGCAAAACTTCTTGGGCAAACAAGGAAGTTGTATCTGTGCAGAGCACTGGCATTAGCAATATTCACAGCTAATACGACACAAGACTTTGCTTAAACCAAAGCTATACCAGAAAAAAAGCTCTCCCACTGTCCCAGAGCACTGAGAGGGAAGGTGGGTTTTGTAATCCCTGCTGGAAGCAAGGTCACAAGAAGGCTCTTGGGAGGATCCTCATTAACGGCTTTTCAACTTGGCGACAGCCATGAGATGTCACTTGGACAAAGGTCAGAGGATGCCAGTAGCGTCTCCAGCTTTCTACCCTGCAGCTAAATGGAGACTTGGTGCTTCCCTAGCAAAAATTCCACCCAACAAGCCCCTGAACCTGGACAAAGCCTCTCAGCAGCATTTCAATATCGACGAGCAGAGATTCCCGACCTTTCTGGTGATTGCTGCCCCTGCCTCTCCGCCTTTCCACCGGAATATGAGAGGCTGTAAAGAAAGGATGAAATATCCAATAGTTTCCCGCCGGGCAAAACTTTTAATTTAACGCCTTGATAATCATTGTCTACAAATAGCAGGGAGCGGGAAATTGAATGTAAACACAAAGTGCCTCATCTAGAAGGTCATTCGTGGGAGCGGAGCCCTCTTGCTTGCTCAGGAAAGGAGATTGATTGTACCAACAGGTACGGCTTGTTTGAAATGAGATGTCACCACTGAAATCTTCCTTATACCAGCAGCCTATAAATAGAAGTCTCATCAGATTTAATAAGTGAGAGACATCGCACAGGTTTGGCTGATGTTTGGCAGTTGAGGACAATACACCAATTCCTCGGCAGTGTTACCAGTGTTAGGCAGCACCTCCAGGACGCTTCGCTCAGCTCTGTGGGCTCCCTCCCCAAAAGTGAAACAACTCCAGGACTTAACATTTTTTTCTTTTTTCTTTTTCTTAATTTGTTCCTTAAACGCGACAAACCGACTGCTCACTGAATTATCTTCACCTAGTTTGACCACAAGAGCCTACGTCAGGAGTCAAATATTGTACAGATCTTCCAAACCTCAACAAGTCAGTTGAAATTCTTCTTGGCTCTAGCAGTGTTTGATACCCAGAGAGATGCACTGGCACGGGCTGCAGGACTTCAGAGGAAAAGCCCAAAACACAAGAGCAGCAAATCACAGGAAATGGCCTGGGAGTGGAAAGAAGAATGATCATTTCTGACACATGCTGGCTTGGGTCAGCTGAGGTGAGAGCTTTCAGCTGTGCCACAGGCTTCCTTGAGAAGTTGCGTTTCTTGCATGCGTCAGTTCTCTGTTTGTAAAATAGGAATAACCTGACTCCCCTTGTGCCACAAAATTAGTAATATAATTTGGAGTAGGTGTTTGAATACCAACACTAGCCTGGGACATGAAGCAACGCAGAGGAACAGAGTTACTGACCTGAGAGGGTCAGCAGCCCTCCTGGCACTGAGGGGGTAAAACAGGCTCGTCAGGAAGTGAGAGGAAGAACAAGTACATCTTGCATTGGCCTGGAGCATGCAGCTATAAGAGAAACTACAAGAGAAAGAGTTTCTGACCATGAGCTCTGACAAGAACCAAGAAGCTGCCATAGTTTGTATAACAAAAAGCTAATACGAAAGTCATAGAATCACAGTGGTTTGAATTGGAAGGGACCTTTAAAAGCCATCTAATCCAATTCCCCTGCAGTGAGCAGGGACAAGCCAAAGGACTTGGGTATTTCAAATCAGTTTTTCCCAGGTCCATGGTTTGTGCACACAATTGATTGCAGTTTCAGTCCCTGACTTTGGCTCACAAGCACCTGCTCAGAAGCAGGCGTGAAGGCTCCTGACGTGGCAGACAGCTGAGGCTGCAAGAAAGAAGCCCCTAAAACATTCCCCCACTAGTCACGCTACTAAAATGCCAATGAATCCCAACAGCAGCTTTAGTGCCGCTTTGTTTCCAGCCAGAGATCACAAGTACAAGTCTCCAGGCTCTGCAATTCCAAATCATTCATGCAAGAGCAAACTCAAACCGTTTGCAGCAAACTGCACCTGATTTTGTTCTAATGATTCCTTCAAAGTCCAAGGGAGAGACAGGCATCTCATCATCATTCCGTGTAAAAGCAAATGTTTAGCTTCCTATAACATTTAGTCAGTGCGAGGGGAAAGTACCTTTCTCTGTAGCCAGAGAGGCTTCTGCCATCTCCTCTTCTCTGCTGAGCAGCAAGAGCTGAATAACCAGTGCACAGGCCCCCGAGCTTGTTTAAATAAAGTACGTCATAATTAGCACGGAGCTTAGGGTGAAGGTGCAGTTACACACATTCTCTGCTCGCACGCAGAATGAAGCCAACAGTCTTCTTTAAGAGGATTCAGCTCTCGGCCTTGCAGGGCGCTTCCCAGGGGGATAGTCCAAGACCTTCTTAGAAAATAAACCCACTAAATCTTGTTTCTTTTTAGCAAACCTAGGAATAAAAACTTCGAGCGTGCATTCTTAGCTTGCTGCTTCTTGTTTCAAAAGCGTTTGGAAGCTGCAGCACGCACGGGGAAATCGCTGGCTAAAAGCAGGCAGGTAAATCAAATCAATTCCGTACACAAAAGGCTGATGCTGCCAATTAATTAGCAGGATGTGGAGTCAATTCTTCTTGGGCATTACACATTGTCAGTGACAAAAGCCTCGCCAGCACGTTGGAGGGATTTCAGCTGAGCGAACACTGAAGAGCCTGTTTTTTGTGACAGACCTAATTATTTTTACAGCGTTCAGGTCACATCTTAGGCTGATTCTGTACGAGGACCCTTTTATTTACATATAAATAAGGTCTTCTTCAAATTATTAAGCTGGTTGGGAAAAAACACTAACGTCCTCAATGCTGGTGACACCAGCAAAGCTGGGTGATATCATGACTCAACTTCGCCATTTCTTTTCCAGAATGAAACTCCCTCTGTAGTAGGTTTTCTCCATACGCTTGCTCCAAAGATGACACAAAAACCTCCTATCCCCTTTCTCCAGCTCTGTATCCCACCAACTGCAATACTGATCTTCACACACCAACCTTGGGTCCTACAGATCTCACGATCCATCCTCAAAGGGGCTCCCCCTCACTTGAATCATCTTGGTCCTGTAGGAGCCATTTCTTTCCTGCGTGTCCAAATAAATGGTAATTTTGCCCTCATCTCTGGCGGTTATGGGACCACACTTGCACCAGGGTGCAAAAGCTCCTCTGGGCTATGCTCATCTACTGAAATCCCACGTGCACTGAGGCCAGGCCAGCAGAAAAGGGAAACACCCATTCTCTCAAAACCTATGAGAATATTCTCAGGATATCTGTATTCAGCCTCCCTGCTCCTTTTGAAAAAACAACCAAACAAAAAAAATAAATAATCCCTTTCATTTGTCCTCACCAACCATCAGTATAACCTCAGGTAAGTCAGCTGCGAAGGATGCTAATTAACATGACGCGTGCTGCTGAGTCGCTGTACACATGAAAGGTGGGTTGTGTTTGTGATTCACCTGCTCTCTCCATCTAGACAGACCAAAAAAAAGCGAAATCCCCTCACACACACCTAGGGATGCACATGTCACTAGAGCCTGGGATCAAATTAGCCGCCACAAAGGCAGGAGGACGTGACGAGGCACATCAAAGCTGGCAGAGAAGACACCTCCCTTGTAGGAGCTAATGACCATTGTATGATTATATATTAGGTGGGACAGAGAACGTGGGACACGGACTCCTCTGCAGATGCTGTGACTGGGAAAGGGGAAGCCAGCAGCTTGCTCTCCGAGATGAAGGACTTGGCCATCTGCCCACTAAGCCATTTGCTGCAGCCATCCCATGAGATCAACCTTTGCCTCAATTATTTACCGTACTCATTTACTTAGTGTAAAGGTGAATGAGAGCCTTCAAATAAGAGAGAGCACTCCTAAACGTGTCAGAGGGAGGGATAGCAAAGGCAAACCATACCCTGTGCTCCCACTGTGCTAAGAGAAGATGGACGAGTCCCACAGACCACGTGTGGGTCATCTGCAAATCCATTTAGCCAAGTAACTTCAGTCCATTTCCGCTTAAATTCATGACTTTGGTAGGAAAATAGAAGCCAAAATACAGAACACTGCGGTGTGGTAAATATATCTCTGCAAAAGTCAAAACAATTACTCCCTACATAGATCAGGCCTCTGGTGGCCCCTGAACCTTGCTGGGGGACATGGGAAAGGCACGTGAGCTCCCAAGGGTTCACTGCAGGTGTTGGCACCTCTTGGTGGCAGAGCAGCTCTGCTTACCCACCCAGGGTAAGCTGCAAAGCAAGGAGGAGAGAGGGCTGGTTAAATTATGTCTTCAGAGAAGAATTTTTTCCGATTCCTTAGAGCAAGGAGAATGAGTATCTGCTGATAAGCCACCTTTCTCTGTCCTGAAACTAAAACCCCCCACATTATAAACAAAACCAGTCTAGCTGGGGCAACTGAAGGGTTAAGATCTGTTCCTCTGCCTGGAGAAACTTGTCTGGAAAGAGCAATTCTGTAGAAACAGATTGAAGAAGTTGTGTCTTCCCAGATCCAGGGAATGCAAATCCTTAGGGGAAAGTGAGATTTGCACAGAGCCTGCTTTATTATTCTTAAGATGGGCTTTCTGTGAAATGAACTCATTCTAAATAAATAATGCTGTGAGGAGAGCGACTATCGTCCTTGGAGGGAACAGAGCAGGAGGCAAAGGCAGGCTCCTCCCAGCAAGCTCTGTGCCTACTGTGGGGTGATCAGAGAACCATGGAATGGTTTGG
>WEIS01043857.1:0-16138 GCA_013389965.1 Todus mexicanus
CCCTCCGCCTCCTTGTTCACCTTGCTCTGGTTAGACAGACACTAAGATCTTTAAGCAACATGAAAAGTTTAGTATTTTAGGAATATAGTCTCTGTATCTGGAGCCTCTCAGGATCTGAAGCATCCTGATGCCTGAGGAGCAAGGAGGAAGACCGGGCTTGGGGGCAGCTCACAGCTCAGTGCGAGCTCTGGCGACAAAGGGACAACCATCCTGCAGAGCTTGGAAGAAACAAGCATTTTGTTTTTCTTTGGCTGTTTCCACAGATCACATTAGTGAAAGTGAAATTAAACACATTTCTTAAATAATTTCCCTTCATTTTCCAAAAGCTTTTTTATTTTCCTGCAAACATTGAAGACTGATTTTTGCTCTGGAGTGGTGTATTTTACCCTTCTGCTTTTATGCTACACTAGGTCCTAACTCCATCCATGTGTTACACCAGTTAATGAAATACCAGAAGCTGTCTCTAGAATCAGGAAGGAAAAAAAAAAACCCAAACCAGATTTCCTTTGTCTTTCTCTTTTAGTTTCCAAGCACAAAACACACGTGCTGTGTCCTATGATCCTGCCCTCATTAAGGATTCCAAAGCACATTTCCTAAGAATGAGATTTTAAACATTGTCTTTGGCTCCTTTCCAGAGCAGGTAATTACATTTTTTTCCCTCTCTAAACTCCCCTGCACTTTCAATTGGATCCGTTATTATTCTCCATTCCTTGATTTAAACTGTTGCGCTGTGCAATTGTCTCCTCTTTTAAAAGGTTTTGTGTTGACCGCCTGGGAACCCAACTGGTTTCTCTCTTCCGAGCTTTAATTCATTAATGCAGATCACTTCGAGGCATCAAGAGGGTGCAGCTGTTGGTTGTTGATAAATGATCATTAGCTGGTCATTAGAAAGCCTACCAATGAATAATTATTAATTAGAATTCATCGTTTGGAGGGATATTTTAAATTTATAAACCCAGGGTTAGAAATCTAAGCACAACACAGCAGTAAAACGTAGATAGAAAAAACAAAGCCTTCAACTGCACATCGGTACCACTTAACTCTACGTGACCTAAACCGAGAGTTTGGCCCAAATATCCCAAAATAGGAAAGAATCTTTCATTTTTCATTTGGAGTTTCTCTCTGACCCAGGGCAATTTAAAGCCCGCAGTAACCCGATTGCAGTGATGGAGTTACACCAGAAGAATGGTCCTTATGTTTTCATTGTAAGAATTGATTTTTTNGAAGGACGTGCCTGGAAAGTTTAAGCCACTGTTTGATGAGCAACTGAACACTCCTCATAGGGCTGAGTTCCCAGCTGATGGTGTGTCTGATATCCGTAAAGCCACTGGGGGTCCCAGCGTTAGGGAGCACAGCTGTGTTGGCCATCATGGACTTGGCCACATAAAGACAGCGCTCAGGGTGCCTGCGCTGGGAGTTTCAGCTGACAGCAAAACACAGCAGATCCTCTTATACACTAGTTAGTAGCTTCTCGTAGTGGGGCTCTTCTTCATAGGAGGGCTGGAACCCCTCTGCTGGGAGGCCAGGCTGAGAGAGATGGGGATGTTCACCCTGGAGAAGAGAAGGCTCCGCGCAGACCTTCTGGGGGCCTTGCAGGGCTTCAAGGGGCCTGGCAGAAAGATGGAGACAGACTTTGGAGCAGGGCCTGGTGGGACAGGACAAGGGGGGATGGTTTGGAACTAAAAGAGGGAGAGTTAGACCAGAGAAAAGGAAGAAATTTTTGATACTGAGGATGATGAGAGCCTGGCCCAGGTTGCCTAGAGCTGTTGATGCCCCTCCCTAGAAGTGTTCAAGGCCAGGTTGGACTGGGCTCTGAGCAACTTGATTTAGTGGGAGGTGTCCTGCCCATGGCAGCAGGGGTGGAACTAGATGATCTTTAAGGTCCCTTTCTGCCCAAACCATTCTATGATTCTCTTGTAATGGGTAGCACCAAAGCTTTGACTGCTGAAAGCAACTACCAGTTCTTCTTCTGCAAGAACATTACTCTTGCTCCCCTGGGAAGAAACACATCATCCAACATTGTTGTCCCTACCATAAAAGATCTCTTGGCTTTTCAGTTCAGCTTTCTGTGCCCCAAAACCACTGAGTAATGTCATTGTGCACCAGGGTACTGCCACTGCTGTGGGTGCCTGAATTTCAGTGACGGACAAATTAATCCCAGCACATGTAGGCTTAGTGCTTTGAGAGATGTTGAATAAATGACACACCACAGTATAAGACTCATTATCAATATGGCTTGGAAATAGCAAAAAAAACGTCCGAGGCCTCAGTTTAATTTGGATGCTTATCATAGGCTCGAGCGAAATGGAAAAATGTGACAATAACAAAACACGACAGCAACGATGCCAGGCAGCTCTGAGCAGGGTGGAGAGCTGGGGCATTTCTAGGCCATGAGAGAAGATGTAGGTGCTGGGGCATCCTTCTCAAACACTTATTTGAAGAGAAGTGATGCTGAAAAGCATCGTGACAACGTCTGGGGCTCTAACAAACACTCAGTTTGCTTCTGAGGCCCGAGATGTGTAACAGGAGTTGCTGATGTGCGGGTTCCTTGTGGGACTGCTCCCAGCAACCAGCTACAGGACTCCTACCTGCTAAACAAAGCTGATTTTCTTCATAAAGAGGCAGTGGAGCAACAGACCCTTCACTGCAGAAATTCAGCCAAATGCCCTGAATTGCCCCAGGAAGGGGAACTTTCCTTACTCCCAGCTCAGAAGAGTTTGGAGCCTGAAGTCATTCCACAAACAGCTCCTCAAGTAAGTTTTTTCAGAGGTATATAAGCACCCATCATGCAGATAGCTGCCTAGTGGAACTAATTTGTTTACAACACTCATGGAAAAAATCTTAATAACCCATTTCTATATTTAGGCTAAATGCCTTCAAAAATCTGAGCTCTATACTCCTGTGCTTACTGGCCCCATCCACACATGTGGGGCTGTGCGGGAAAAGCCAAAAATAAACTAAGAACCAGCACAACCCTCCCATGGTCCTGATATTTCTGCCAAACAAGACCCAGAGGCTGCTGGTCTGCTCCGGGCAATGCTGCGTATCCCTTTTTGATTCTTAATTATCAAAGGTGCAGTTCATTGCAGAACCGAATCCATCCAGTTTACCTGAATTACCCCCTGGTTCTCTTACCGCTCTTCCCAGATCAAAACCCTCCTCCGCCTCACTTGTTTCCATTGCTATTTGCCAGACAGCTCTTAGCTGCAGGGGAAAAAAAATATAATCAATCTATTTTTCCACTATCTCATCCATCAGCTTCATGCTTCGCCCAGCATCAAGCCTTCTGGTGCCAAGATGAGTTCTCCAGCAGCTGGCCATTGCCGAACAAGCCCAAGGCTGTTTGGTTTGCTGTATTACAGAGCTGCTGGTGCCCAGGCTGCGCTCATCTGCCGGGTGGTTTTATGGGCAGGGGCATGGGACCTGAGCTCTGTCTAATGAAATCACAGTTCAGTAGGTTTCAGGACATTAATAGTGTGATGAACCTGAAACAACCAAGGTAACGAATTGATTATCAAGAACAATAAATCATCTTCTTACACTTACAGATAGCCTGGGGATTTTTGCATTGGAAAGCCATGAATCTGGCTACAGAACCGTTACAACCTCCAGCACAGAACAAGACCCAGGAAAAAGCCAAGCACCACTTGATTAAACTATTTTGGGAGTGCAAAAGACAAAGGAGAAGGCTGCTGGCTTTTACATCTTTAACATTTGGACATACGTAATGTGAAAGCTTTCCTCCTAATTTCCTGTCCCTCCTCACCCCCATTTACTGGCCAGTCCTTTTCAGAAGGCTTTGGGGCTGACTTCACAGCATCTGGAGCCAGGACAATGGGCAGGAGTGTGGCCACCTCAGCATCAAGCAATGCAGAGCCTGCAAGATACACTGAGCTGCTGAGTGATGGGCTGGAGCCTTCTGTATCCCAATCCCCTGAGCTCCTTGGATCTGCTAGTGTGGTTTTCCACTCACAGCCCTTTGAATGCAGCCTCTAGACTCTTGCTAAAGGCCCAGCCCAGCTGGATCCAGCTGCCTTCTAATCAGTAGTAACAGGTCCAGCAAGGCTCACAGTGCTGCAATGTTTGAAGAACCTTAAAGCATCATATAACCCAAACCTCACTCAATGTAAGCTACAAATGGAAACTGAACTCTCATTTCCTTTGAGGCACAAGTGAATAACTCCTGCACGAGGAACATACGGTCATCAGCTCACATCTCCTGATCCAGAGAGGAAACTGTGAGTGAGTCCCAAGAAGGGCCCTGCTCTCACACGGGGAAGATGAGTTATTGTCTTGCTGTGGTGATGGCACCTTTTGTCCAGAGAGGTTAATTACCCAGCTGCTGTTGCATTGCAGCACACAGATCCACATCCAGGGAGCTGGGGATGAGTGTGGTGAAGAGGGAACAAGTCTGCACCTCTCTGCCTCTGATGCCTCAAGAGATAATTTGCAAATTCTACCCACAGGCAGCAGAGCTTTGGCTTGGAGTTCACACCCAGAGTCCTCTGCTACACATGGTCACCATCCACACGCAGAGAGGCATCACCAGGGCTTACATTACACCAGTCCAAGGGCAGACCAGGACTTGTTTCACTTCCAGGTATCTGCTGGGTGCTCTCAAATGTACTTCAACTAGATTATATCTGCTGGAGGGTGCTCAGGCATTGCTGTAGCTCAGAACCCCCCTGCCCATGTCCCTTCCATCAGCTCTAATCTGCACTGGGAAACAGCAGCTCACCTGCCCTGACAGGCTCTCTGGTGCATGAGGAGTTACACCGCTGCTCTGTGCTCCTTGTACCGAAGCTAAGAATTGTGCAGGAACCTTCCCAGACAGACGGGACAAGAAGTGCCAACTGCTTCTGTTCACAAGTCAAAGCAAGTCTGGCCATCCAATTCAAATTGCCGAGCCACAGCTCACTGCTTTAATTTGAGAATAATTTTCAGCCAGTGACAAAATTTAGATCCAAGCCAGGAGATCACTAAGACATCCAGGGACTGAGCCAGGGTAAGCTGGTACCGTGCTGTCTGGGATCCTGTGTTAATATTGGCATTGCAGGAGTCTGTGACCCATCTGAACTTTGAGACCTGTTGGCAACTAGAATCATGATATCTGGAAAGGCCCTTTAAGATCATCAAGCAAGGGTTACCTGCACCCTGATCATTACCTCTCTCTTCCCAGGAGATGACTTCTATAGCAAGATTTCTGGACCAGGAGGAATCTAGAAAGATTGGCGGATTGGGTGGTGGAGTTAGGGCATGGAAAGACTGAGATGGCAGGTGGGAGAACTTGCCCTCTTCTAGCCTTGGCAGCAAGGCTGCCAGAGAAGTGAGGCTTCCTCTGGAAGAAGAACCCATCTCATAGCATATTCTAGCAGACTAGCTGCCAGTTCCTTAATGATTCCGCTCTGCTGCCATCCCCAGAGCCACCGAGTCACTGCAGGATTCTTCTCCCATTGAACAACCTGCAAATGGACAAAATGCCTTGCTGCTCTTTGGACATCTGTGATGGAAAGGCCTTGGATCATTTCCCCAACCCTTCCAACAGACAGGGCTCCCTGCAGGCCCCACTGCTTGCTGCCAGGATCTGATGGTGGAGCTAAGAGTGATCCATTATTTTAGTCTGCCAATGATGAGACACAGGATCCCAAGAAAGATGCTACAAATTCATCTTGCAGATAACACGATGAACACAGGAAGTTACTTAGGGAAGGATGAGATCTTAGACAGTACGGGGCCATCAGCACGACAAGTAGAATCGGGGTTACTCATGTCCAACCTAAACTTCCCCTGGTGCAACTTGAGGCTGTTTCCTCTTGCCCTGTGACTTCTACCTTGGGAGAAGGGCCTGACCCCACCCTGACTCCAACCTCATGTTAGGGAGTTGTGGAGAGCCAGGAGGTCTCCCCTGAGCCTCCTTTGCTCCAGGCTCAACACCCCCAGGTCTCTCAGCTGCTCCTCACAAGGGTTGTACACTAGACCCTTCACCTTTTAAAACTGTTTGTGTATCTACAGATGACATTGTGTCAATTAGCGTGAATCTTACTTCTGGGACTCTCAGAATAAAGTTCCTAAGTCCTAGATCCATACAAAGAGGAGAGAATGCAAATCCCTTTGGCCTTGCCTGTACATCAGAGACATGCAGATGGCAAGTGCTGATTTCAGCACAGTTCATTTACCAGTATAAGCAGAGCTGAGGTTGCTTATTTTGCTCTAGCCACAGAGAGGGGAATCTCCAACAGTGGAGACATCTATCTACAGGTAAAACTGCATTCACCCAACAATGGTACCTTGTATCAGCATCACTACACAAGCAATCAGGGCAATCCGCAGGTGATGGACTCCTGAAGTGAACCCTGAGGTGCAGAACTGGAGCAATGTTCTTCCCAGCAGTTGCCTACAAACAAGGAGGTTGTGCCTGGGCATCCAGAAACAGACAGTAGGGGAAAAAAAATAAGTGCAGTTGATTCATCCAGAGCTGAATTTGCCTCTCCTGGTGCAGAGATCCATCACTTTTAGACTTGCACTACACCTGCCCACATATCCACAGCAGTTTGAAACTTCAACAGCTTCATTTGCCACGCGTTAATCCAGGATCTGAGTGATATCTGTGTACAAGCAAAGCCTGAAACACCTACGCTTTGTACCTTGCCAAAACGCAGCCCTTTATTTCCATGCTTAGTAACCTTTCTGCCCCAGACGTAATGTTGGTGAGTCACCGGGGGTGACAAGACAGAAGTCTCAGCGTGATAAGGCTGCACTGATGCTTGGGTTATTAGGCAAGGAGGGATGGTTGAGTTATCATCTGATTTAGTGAAAGCTTCTGGTTGATTTATGTAGCAAAATAGCACAATCAAGTGGATGTCAAACATACATAAAATAAAAATTCTTCCCCGATTGTTCACATCTTTACTGCATACAAGAAGCATTAAATAAGGACCAATCCCCCACTAGGACCTTCAGGTGCTGCTGCAGTTTTAACAGGCAAAGTTATTTACTTCTGGTACTGGGATGGAACTTTTACATCTTCATTCTCGTAAGACTTCCACAGATTCATTTTTGTTTAGAAGGAAAGTGCTCGTGACCATCTAGCACTGCTCGAATTGATGTTGTTCTAGGTCTAACCCCATGCAATCAATCTGTTCCCAGTGGTGCCCAGGGACAGGACAAGAGAGAATGGACATAAAGTTGAACATGAGAAGTTCCATCTAAACATGAGGAGGAACTTCTCTGAGGGTGGCAAAGCCCTGAAACAGCCTGCCTGGAGAGGTGGTGGAGTCTCCATCTCTGGAGACATTCAAACGCCTCCTGGACACATTCCCGTGCAACCTTTTCTAGGTGAACTTCCATTGGCAGGGGGGTTGGACTAAATGATCTCCAGAGGTGTCTTCCAGCCCCATCATTCTGTGATTCTAGCCCAAGTTTATTCATATAGGAGGCCTCAATCCTGAGGTTTTCCTCCAGAGGAAGGCAGTTTGAATCTTATCTGCTGGAGCACTGTGGATAGCCAAAGTGGAAGTGTGCACCCATCTGCTACACCCACACCTGCAATTCTGTTCAATACTGGACAGCTTAAACTCCCTGGTAGTCCTCATTTCAGGTGGAGTCCAGGAAGGAGGGTTTGCTCCCAGTTGTGTTTATTTTGTGTGTGATGTCCCCTCTTTTTAATAAAGATCATGGAATCATAGAATGGCAGGTGTTAGAAGGGACCCCTGGAGATCATCAAGTCCAACCCCCCTCCCAAAGCAGGGATGAGATGTTTGTTATCAACCCCAAACGTTTAATGTAGGTATATGGCATCTATGCACATACATCCCTTTCCTCCTCTGCCTCAGAGTTAGAGAGCGTGTGTAATTTGGGGCTGACATGAGATGAACTTCACCCAGCTAAGTGTGATCCCTTGTGCAGTCAGCTACATATCCCATTACAAAAAGCACAGCCTTTCCTCTTTAAATCCCTTCCCCATGAAGGATGACGGGCATTTAAACAAGCGCATCGCATTTTCCAAAGCATTTTATCCACTTTAATGAAAAACTAATATTTATAGATCGAGGCAGATGCGCTCTAGACCAGAAGTAAAGAGCAACCCAACCTTTCTGGAGGGCTGGTGTCTTTCTGCAACAAGCAGCAGATAATCACCACTTGAACTGGAATCAGTCCTATTGATTGTTGCTTCTAATCAGAGGATATGTTCTTAAAGAACTTGCAGCACTGGACTGCTCAAGCTCATTGTGTTTATTGATTGAGACCCATCAGATTCTAATCACCCATGGAAACACAAGGTTCTTTGCCATATTCTGGCTAGTCAAAAGGAGCATCAGGCATCACCTGAATGAGATAAACTGGGGAGGGACTTTGTCACCATCCCATGACCACAGACTGAAGTAGTGGAGAGTCCATTTGCTGCTCCGGGCATAGGCCACCAGACAGAGGTAGCTTCTGACCTCTTCTAGGGACACAGGAGGTCAGCAAGGTAAAAATCCACACCTCTCACCAAACACCTTGCACTTGGAAAAAGAGGGGAGACAGCAGCTGTCTCCTGGTGCCTGGATAGACATGCAGAGCAACAGTCTCAGCTAGCAGGTTGCTGAGCAGCATTCCATCCAGCATTAAAGGCCCAGAGTTTCTTCTTTAAAACTAGAGGTGGGTAGATTCAGATTAAACATTAAGAAGAATTTCTTCACCATGAGGGTGGTGAGACACTGGCCCAGGTTGCCCAGGGAGGTAATTGAGGCCCCATCCCTGGAGACATTCAAGGTGAGGCTGCATGGGGCTCTGAGCAACCTGCTCTAGTGGGAGGTGTCCCTGCCCAGGGCAGAGGGGTTGAAACTAGATGATCTTTAAGGTCTCTTCCAACCCTGACATTTCTATGGTTCTGTGATTCTAAATCTGGCTGCTGGCAAGTACTGAGGATATGGGCTTGGCATAAGGGAACTCTATGTTCAGCATTAAGGGTAAGAAGGAAGCCTGTGGAGCAACCCCTCATTTCTTTTTATACGCTCTTAGCTTGCCTCTTCTTGTCTAGTAGCTACCATTGTTATTCTGTCCAGTTCCCAGAGTTTCCCCCAAACACCACAGTTCGTTGGTAACTACTTATTATGCCTTTTTTGCCATGTCATATTGCACTGCAACCATAGAAACCAACCACAGCACCACAGCTCCCCAAAGCAGGAGGCTGTTGCTATAACTTTGGTAGCATCTGCCAGGGAACACCCAAAGTTGGCTGTTGTGTGAGGGAAGGGGAAGGGAGAGCAAAGAGCAGCAAACTCACCAAGGAAGGTGCAGTACTGGGGTACTTGCACAAGAAGAGAGGAGCCCTGGGTTGGCCAGCAATCCATCAACCTCCAGTCAATTCCATAGGCAAAAAGTCAAGAAACCAAGGCACACACAACACAACTTGAGTAATGGGCTGAACTTAAATACATCTCCTGAGCAAATGGATGAAAGCTGGTGGGTGGAGACCCCAGATGGGGCTGCCCAGGGCAATCAAAGCCATGTGGAGCACTGGGAGGAAGAGTATCAAAGTGAGGGAGGACACCTCATTTCACAGTCCTACCCTTTTGCTAGAGTAAGTATGGAGTTCTTAAACAAAATCAGTCCTTAAAGGAGCTCCATCCCTGTGCTTCTTGCAATGAGGAGTGGCAGTGACCCCTTGGCAGTGACCGTTGCCATCTCTTCTTTCACCAGATCCACTGGTTTTTAACTTGTCTCTGTTTTCTTCAACTCCACTAAGCGTTTCCCACAATAGCCTCATTGCAGATGCTTTTACCAAAGAGCACCTACATGATTTAATGCCTTTCCTGCTGCCTATTAACTCAAGCGTCCTACTTAAAGAAGTGCTAAATTAGCCTTGCATGTTCCTTGTCAGATCATTAGCCATGTTGACTTTTATGCTGTTTTCCATTTACATCTGGGCTTTAAGTGCTTTCTCTCTCAAATTTGCTCGGAAGCGCTGGATGTTCTATATCAAATAAAAAGTCCTCGTCCCTGTTCTTGTGCCACCGTACCATGGTGCTCAGGATTTCCTCCTGCACTGTCCTGAAGTGACAGCTCAGAGGTGAGTTCTGGTCTGCTGTGGGTTGCTGGTTATAGCAACAGCCAGTGCTCATCTGATTGTAATGTTGGGCTTCCTGTCTGTGCCTTCAGGAGAAAAAGGTGAGAAGAGTCTAGGGTTTTGGGAAAGCAGAAGATCTGTGGTGCCCGAGGTTGGTAGTTAAGTGTGAACACTACAGAAAATCCTTATTTTGGAGGATACCTGAAAGGAGGTTGTAGGAAGGCCAACGTTGGCCTCTTCTTCCTAGTAACTAGTGACAGGACAAGAGGAAATGGTCACAAGTTGGACCAAGGGAAGTTCAGATTGGATATTAGGAAAAATTTCTTTAGTGAAAGAGTAGTTAAACATTGGAACAAGCTGCCCAGGGAGGTGGTGGAGTCATCATCCCTAGAGGTATTCAAAAAAATGAGTAGATGTGGCACTTCATGGCATGGTCTAGTGTTCATGGAGGTGTTGGGTAGAAGGTTGGTCTTGATGATCTTGGAGGTCTTTTCTAACCTTAATGATTCTATGTCCCTGATGTATATAACCCAAATCAGGGACATGATTTGGAAGGCCAAAGGAAGTTGAACTGTGTTTGCAACGATGGTGTTGACAAAAATCCTCTACAACTTGCTGCAGGCTTGGGAGGGCATATTCACCCACATTAGAACAAGACACAGACAGCTCCGATAGTGCGAAAGCTTCCTTTTTGCCTTTCTGTTTCTAACATTTCTTGTTAGAATCCTTGCAAAGTCTCCTGTCTGCAGTGAAATAAATGGTCCTTCAGAACTTCCAAGGTTAACAGTGCTGACAGCCTCCTGGCCTCTCTGTCTGCATTTTTATGTCTGCCCCAAATGGATCTAATTTACCACTTAAAAGCTCTGGTTTGTAGCAGGCAAAAACCAACCCCTGCCTCGCTCAAACACAAGAAAATATATCCTAAACTGCTGTGGAACGGAGCTCGTTCTGCTGGGAGTGCAGCTCCTGGAGGTGCTGTCCTGAACCAGCAAGGCTACGGACACTACAAGGAGCAAGCAGGAGGGGTGGGAAGCCAAGGTGGCACTGGACACTCCACACTTCTGTGTCCTTAACAGCACAGAAAGAGGCTTGCAAGCTGCAGCTGGGGACTACCCTGTGTGAGATACCTCCACAGCCCTGAGAACTCAAGCTAAGGGAACAAAAGCCAATTCCACATCTAGCACAGCCCCCACAGCAGTAGAGCAGGGACCGCTCAGCTGCACCAACAGCTCGTTTAGATGGAATGTTTTGTCCAAAGAGTCAAGAGCCCTCCAAAGTCAGGACCTTCTCCTGTGGAAATCCTGTGAGGGAAAGCAAGGAGCTCAGGTGGTGGAAGATTTCAAACCCTGCTGAGGGTTTATGAGTAGAAGGAGAGCACCTGGGAAAGCTGGGCTGGAGGTTATAAGAGGGGAGGGCAGCAGCCAGTTACTCTTGGCAGAGCTTGGGTGGGAGAGTGGTGGCTAAAGCTGCTTTGGATACTGTTGCCTTGGAAGAGTTAGAGTTTTGTTGGGAGCTCCAGGTTGCAGGTAAGACCTTTTCAAAGCAGTGAGCAAATGAAGCTTGTAGAAATGCACTATGTTCTTAACTGCTGTTCTCTTGCCTGTACTGGCTTGTGTGTGAGGTGTTGGAGTTGGGGAGAAGCCATCTCGTGAGCAACTCCAGAGCCTGGGGAGGTGAGCTGGGACATAGGGCAGGCACACCAAGAGGAGGCTGGAGAGAACAGGAGCCAAGTGTTTACACAGACCCACTTTGGGCTGTGGGAAGCTGAAAGGGATATGAATCCAGTTCGTGAGGGTTGCTGGAGCCCCAGTGTGGTGGTAGGGTTGTCTTTACAACCCTCCTGCTCATGCCTAAGGGAGAGGAGGGTGTGAAGCACTGCCTGTCTCTCTCCCTGCCTGTCAGTTGGCAGCTCTCCTCCTTTATCATCCCAGCAAGTTTTAGTGCCAAGTTTTTATGCAAAGTAGCAAGGGCTGATTAAGTGATGCTGAAAGTGCTCCTCTGTTGATGTTAAAATGTGACAGCCGTGTAAGTGAGCAAAATGTTCTGGTTGGGTTAATGCTTTATACAGGTACAAAATGACTTCGTAAGGTGCAGAGCAGGGAGAAATCAGACCTGGAAAGGAAGGTGAATTGATGGAGTGTTCAGAGTGTGTCAGTCTCAAAGTTGGGAAACAAACCTGGGCATCTTCCTTGTGAGTTTAATATCCAGCCGCACATGACAAATGTCCTCTGACTTCTCTTACAGAGCTCCAGAGAGGCAATCCAGAAGGACAGGCATGTCCCCTCTGGTTTGCTCTGGTGTATCAATGTTTCTTGTAGGCCATGGACATGCAGAGCTTGATTTCATGAGGCCTTTGATGTTGCACTGCTGCAATCCTTTGGAGTCTGGTCCTCAGGCCAGATCATCAGTTGAGTAAATTGGGCAACTCTGTTGCAGCCAAAGTGAGATTGTCCTGTTCTTTCTGCAAGTCCCTCTGGCCATCTCCTCTAGGAGGATCTAAAGCATCAGGTCAGAGCAAATCCTTGTGCAAGAGAACTGGGAGTTACGTGCAGATATGGCTAAAAACAGGAGCAACCCTAACTATGAGTTGGGTACCCAGGTGGTCTAAAGAGACCAAGGGACCTCTGGAAGGGATCTAAGAGGTCGGAGTGTTAAGGGGCTTTGGCTTAGAGCTGCTAAAACATTAAATGAAGATCACTCTGTGTCCAAACTTCTGCCTGTGTGTGGAGTTCAGCACAGAGCTGGGATCCAGAGCAGGGTTGTTTTTTGAGATGAGGTGCTTTGAATTCTGCTCCTAAAGAAACCAGTGCTGCTGTGCTGATAGTGCGGTGGGAGAAGAGAACTGAGGCAGCACATGGGCACCTCCAGAGAGTCCTCTCTAGCTGGGCAGTTATGAGAGTGAGAGCATCTGGATCTGCTAGCAGCCTCCATGGGCAAGGAACTTGCAAATTCTTGTTCTTCAGCTGTAGATATTAGGAAAAAAAAAGGCACTTAGAGGGAGAATTGCAAATTAAACCCCATAAGGCTCTGGCCTCGCAGTGGTGCTTTTTTGGAGAGTGTGGTTATAATACCATTGTGCACAGAGAGCTCTGAGTTCTGCTGCTGAAAGTCAGGACTCCTTCAGCTGCTCTGTCTGGGAGGAGATTCTCTTGGACTGGTCCCTGAATAAATCCCCATCACCTCAGAGCAGCTGCTGCCCAAAATACAGGGTTGGATAAGGATTGTATCTTCATTTTTGCATCGTTCCTATATTATGAAGGTTTCCAAAGGTTACAGAAATAGCACCTCTGCAGTTGAGCCTTGTGCTGGGAGCAAGGATTTGATTGCTTCTCTTCTGCTTATGCCACGTAAAAATTGTTTTCATCGGTCTGCTGGTGGGCTGCAGTGCAAAGCGGAGCACGGGATGTATAACTGCAGGATCTGTCAGACAAACCAGTGCTTAAAATATCCCTCCTCTCTACATCCCATTACATCTCTTCCCCCTGTTGCTTGTCTCATTCAGCATACCATTAACTCAATCGCTTCAGTTGGAGCTCTGCTTACAGCGCAGCATTAAGTCAAAATAGAGCAACAGCTGCTTGAGATGCAGCAAAGTTTATCTCCACTTGCTATTAGCTGGAGGCCGTGGGTCCGCACCAGAAAGAGGGCAAAAAGCAATTCATATAGGAAAGCTGGGCAATTAAATCTGTTGTACCAAAGAGGGAGATTTAGGCCACGTGAGGATCCATTGACTCCAGTAGTCCCTGCTGTCAATCCTGATTTCCAGCAAGGATGTGATGACGGGGGAGTTGTTGGCTTAGAGGAGACAATCTTCATTCAACTGCCCAGGTGAGCAGCTATTCAGACTTACTAGGAATTCAGCTATCTTAATATAGCTCTGGCTGAATGAAGATATTTTTATTCCAGGCTAAATGAGATGTTTTTAATGTCAGCTACTAAATTACCTCATGTAATCTAGCGGCTGCCTCCTGCTGAAGCAATGACTCTTCGTGCTTGGGAGAGACAGAATAATTTCCTTATGAATCTCTACAGAGCAGCGTGAGAGCGACCTTAGTCTGAGACTCATTACAAAGGTGCTGTGAGGCTGCCAGGAGCAGAAGCCTCTTCTCCAGCCCAGGGTAGACAAACTCCAAGAGGTGGATTAGTCCAGATGAAGGCCTGGGATGTTGGGCTGAGACCTGTTGCTGGCTCTGCTACTGATCCGTGGAGGGATCATTTCCTCGCTTGGCTTTTATCTATTTATTACCAGCTTTTATTTAGATGGGAATCTTGTTAATAGTATTTATGGGCAGGAACTGGATGGGGTGGGCAGCTCCAGCTCGTGCTTGGGCTGGTAACTCAGGAAATGTTCACTAACTGTGCTGCTGGACTGAGACCAGCTTCCACTTCAGTGACAGCTCTTGATGGCAGAGAGAGAGAAGAAGCTGTATGAAGAGGGAGCCTGAGGCTGAGCATCCTTTGTCCCCTTCCCAGGTGGCAGCATTTCCCTCTTCCCTCGGAGCAAGCTGCTGCGAGTCATTCCATGAGCAGTATGGAGCAGTGATTCCTGCTCGTCCTCCATCCACACATGCCTCTGAGCAGGGGACGAGTCCTCAGGCTGCTTGCGTGTTAGCGCTGTGAAGACCATGGCCACTTTTTTGTGTCTTCAGCTGTTATCACAGAGCTGTTCATGTCCTTCCAGCAAGCGGATGGGATAAGGAACTTGAGCTTGGATTTGGTGTATCTGTGCCACATCACAGGTTCTGTGGTGGAGCTGGAGTGTCCTCACACATCTGAGTGGCTGAAGCAGTAGTGCTAGATCCAGAGTGGGTCATTTGTATCTGCTGGATTCACCGCATCATGGTCCTGTAGCAGCTTTGCCTGTTAACACCAAGTTAAACTGGTGAGGGACAGAGCTCTAACTCCCTCTGCTTCCACAGAGCAAGGTTGTGCTTCAGGTTAGACGCAGCCTGGCTGGGAAATTGCTGAAAAAAGATTGGGCATGGTTTAGCTTCGAAAGTGGCTGCTGGAATGTGGCTTGGGCTGAGCAAAGCCAGGTACTCCGGCATCTCCAGCGAGACTCGGGCTGGGGTTATGCAAAGGGTGTTTAACATTCACGGCAGCGCACCGGCTGCTGGGCTCGCTGCGCTCCGTGCGGTGCTGCCGCTGGGAGCTCAGGGCGGGCCACGAAGCCAGCTCCTGGTGAAAGAATAACATCATCCAGTATAATAATCCTGCTGGCTTTGCTCTTTGCATCTCAGATGACGAGGTCAGGTGCTGTGTGAACCCGTTCTCTTAACGCCGGTGTGACTCCGTCCAGGTTTCTGTTGTTCCTTTCTTTCCCTGCTTTGATATGCAAGATCTAAACTCCACGGTTCTGCTGTAACAAAAGCAATTCAGCCCTTCCCCTGGGAGATCCTGCAGTAAAAGCCTCGCCAAGTGCCTGCTGGTGCTGCCTGCAGTGCTACAGGAGGACAGCAGAAGTGCAGAGGTCTCCAGCCTGCACGACCATCTACTCTCCAGCCCAGCTGGGGACACACAGCAGGAGTGGGATGGGATGGGGTGGCTGTGCTATGGGGGTGAATCTGTGGCTGAGGGGTAGTGAGGATGCTCTGGGCTGGCCCTTGTGCTACTGGCCGGGTCTCCTCCCTCTGTTGCTTCTGCAAAATGATCATGGAAATAGCTGGGAAGAGTGAATGGGCCTGATCTAGCCTGGACTGCGCTCAGTGGGGACATCCCCTCCCCTGGAGCAGGAGCGGGTGGGCATGTGACTGGTGCTGTGATGCTCTGTCTCATGGTTCCGAAGCGTGAAGATGTATTTCGCATCCCTCCCCACCTCTGCTGCTCTCCCAAGGGACGCTGTTGCTGAGTAGCCACCAGATACTGGCTGGCCAGAGTTGTGATAACTCCTCTGACCACCCTGTCACCAACAGGTCACCAGGCAAGGAAGGCAGGAAGGACTCGGGAGGCAAAAGGCTGAAAACACGCTCTGGGAACGAGGAGGGCTGGCAGAAATAGAGCAGGTACTGATCAGTGAAGGATGTGTCCATAAATATTTGCTCTTTTCAATCCTGCTGGCTGACTTAGAAGAGAAATTGGCTTCTTGTG